>JAJOOR010000872.1:0-41720 GCA_036250505.1 Solanum acaule | reverse complement strand
GTTTGTTTTTAAAAAATATTTTCAACTTCAAATTTTTATTTTTTCACCCCTACCCTCGAACCACCCCCACCCCCGCCAGCCCCAACCCCCCACCCCTCAAAAAAAAAATTAAGTTTTTTTTTAAAAAAAAATTCAATTTCAAAAATTATTTTCTACTCTAGTAAAAATAAAAGATATTTCTCAAAAACATTTTTCATTCATAAATCAAACACTAAAAATATTTTTCGGAAAATATTTTCTACTCACCAATCAAACATGAGAAAATAAGTCAAAAATCTACTTGTTTTCCAAGAAAGAAAACATTTTCCTTCATACCAAACACACCCTTAAAGTAAGTTATGAAGTGTCTGGCAAAGTTAAATATAACTTAAATAAGTTTAAAATGACTTAAAATAAATCAAAAGCCAAAAGTAGACCTCCCTTATTTTTATTTTTTTTACTTAAAAGTCATTTAATTTAACTTTTTTATTTTTAACTCAATTTTTTTTTAAATCAATCCAAACATGCTCATAGTTACTTGAGCTTTGACTTCATCATACATGTTCCTCCTTACCGTAGTACACCTTTAGCCTTCAAACATCTATACAGAACTTCCATTAGGACTTGGTCATAAGCCTTAATGTAAGTTATTCTTTCCATTCGTACTTCATCAGTCTTCTAACGAGATTAATATTTTGTGTAGTTAAGCATTCCAATATAAATTCAGACTTATTTTTCAAAAATAGTCACGCCCATCTTCACCCTTGTCTTCATTATTTTCCCAAGCTTTCATACTATAATTATAGGGTTAGTTCAAAATTAAATTAGTATGAAATACTTCCGTTCACTTTTACTTATCATAGTTTGACTTGACACATCATTAAAAGAATAGTTAATGATATAAATATTTTACTAAACTATCCCCTATTAAATGATGTCTTGGAAAATGATTTGGAAAATAAATAGTTAATGCTGAGGGTAAAACATGGAAAAAAAATTAGTACTTGTCTTTTTTCGATATATCAAAAGTGACAAGTAAAAATAAAAATCTATTTTAGGAATAAATAACAAGTAAAAATGAATGAAAAAAATAATTTTTTTGAATAATCATACTCTCTGTGTCCCTAATTATTTGTCAATTTTTTCTTTTTTACTTGTCCATTTTGACAAATCAAGAAAGGACAATTTTTTTACCTATTATATCCTCAATTAATTACTTTGAAAAAGGTAAAACTTTTTTAAAGTCTTAAATTTTTAATTGATATACTTCATAATTAATAGTGCTAAAATGTCAATTTTTTTTTAATAAATATGTCAATTTAAAAGTGGACAAATAATTAAAGACGGAAGGAGTATTAAGAAAACAATCCTTATCATATCATTTCATTACACTATCAAATGTTAGTACTACAAATTTAACGTGGAAGCAATTTTCTATGACTGGTCACTTATAAATAGAAAAAACGCAAGAAAATGCCTTTTATCCGGAAAAATATATCTCTCATCAAAATCTCCCCAAATTTGATTTATTTTTTTACCCGTTTAAAAGTAAATCCGTGGTAGTCACGTTGGCTGTTGTAAAAGGGTTGTTGCCACTTGCCACCCAGGTATTCCATCACGGCTCGATCCATTCAACGCAAAATACCAAAGACTCACTCACAACTGCAGAAATATTTTGCTTTCAAAATCTCGCCCAAACCCTTCTCAATTCCTAGGGTTTCGAATCATCGTACTCTACAAGCTACTGCTGCAATTCTACGCTATTGCCTTTATGTTACAGAATAAATGCGTACATATACGAATATAAATACTCGTCGGAGGAACTTTTCACTTGCGTTGATTGAAGAAATCGAAGCCTGACAGTGGTTTTGAGATGACGGACGAGGGTTTAGAGAGGGAAAATGGTGGATTAACGTCTATGGAATCGATTGAGTCACGGTGGGTATTTCAGGGCGAGGATGATTTGGATATCGATAGTGGTGATCGAGATACTGTGGATGGAGATGATGATTCGACAACATGCAATGGCATGGAATTGGAGTCTGATGATGAGGATAATGTGGAGCAGAAACTGATCCGTACTGGTCCTCGTATTGATTCGTTTGATGTCGAAGCTCTTGAAGTTCCTGGTGTTCAAAAGAACGACTTTGAGGTGAGTGAACTTTCGGTAATTTCTTTAATTGGCATTGCTAGTAGTAGTCCTACTAATTTCCAAACTATTACAACAATAATTATGTCTTAAATAGTAAACTATTTGAGATCTGCTATAAATTTATGTATATCCATTCACTCTATTTCAGCCAATGTCATTCCGAATTGATAATGGTGAAAAAATGGAAAGTTGAAGTTAGTTTTACTTGTGTTGTTAGTATAGCCAGCAGCTGATGCTACTTTGTACTGCTGTTCTTTCCTTCCATGATCAACTTGTTATTCAATTTATTTGCTGTGAGATCAAAGAATGAACTGAAATGTGGAGTCTGTTGATGCTCATCTGATGTACTAGAGGTAGATAAACAGAAGATTAGAAGGACTTGAATATACAGAAGGTCTAGTCAAGCTTAGAGAAAGAAGCAACAAACTCAAGTTTGTTATAAGAAGGAATGAACACTGGATCTAGGTGCATGCTTAGCTCTTTTCTTAGTAATCAGAGACGCCCTTATCTTCTTCCTCCAATTTATTGATGACAATGTTCTCAGTTAAATCTGCAAAGCTGACATTTCCTTCAGCTACTGAAACTTTGCACTCCCTTCCACTAAATTTTTGCACTCTTCTAGTCATGCACTTTACAGCTCTCCAATGCCAATACATTTCACGTTATCAAATGAAAATCTTGTCTGCTTTGTGACGGTTAATCACGGGAATCTTTCACTTAGTGTTGTTTTAGTTTCACTTTTTTTGACTAAGCTAATGCCCTTTGTTCAAGTTCACTTCCGGCCATTGCTTGATATAGCTTCTTTGCCAGTAACCATGAGTGACTTGAAATAACTTTATAGCAATTAGAAGAACTTCAGTTACCTTCTTGTTAGAGACAACATTTCCAATCTAGAGTGAGACTGGGCTAAAAGTCATTTGATGGCTTTACCGTAGAAAAATAAGGTGTGAAATGACTATCCCGCAAACTTGAAGCTGTGTGCAGAGGACTAAATATTTCAGGCAGAAGAAATGGCTGAAAGCCAGCATCTTGCAGTGAATGGTCTGACAATATTGCTGCCTGCAAATCTTATAAAAAGAAAAATGTTGCTGTCAGCAAACTAGGCTCAAATCAAGGCACAAATGGGGTCAAGAATCTACGAGCTAGTACTGTATTCAAGATAAGAAGCTAACACCAGCTAATCACAATGGGCCTAGTTTGGCTCTAATAACAAATATTTTAGAATGATGCGCTGAAGGGTTTGGTCTAACGGTCAATGAAGTGAGTGAAATCTTGGAGACCAAGTTCAAATCCCAATTTATGTTGTCTGCCCATGCCTTGGTGGACAGAGTTACCTTATACTTGTGCTGGCGAAGTCACCAAGTATCCAGAGAAACAGTCTCGGTGTGCATAAAGTTGGACCAGACACCACCGTTATTAAACAAATTTATAAAATGATATAGTTATTATAAGCTTCTAAAGTTGGCATTTGCTTCAAAATGTTGGGTGCAACTTCGGGAAATTTTCTTTTATAATTTTTTGCAAAAGCTGCTTTTTGAGCCAATACCAAGTCAGGCACAAATAACAGATATCAATTTTTTCCGGAAAAAACTGATTTTTCTTTTTCAACATTTGTTTGAAAATAACTCTTTTCCAATTTCTTGTTCTTTTTTTTTGTGCAAACATTCATCTTCAAAATTTTGAAGCAATGCCACCTAAAAACTGAAAATTCTTTCTTTCCTGGTATTGTGGTTGAAAAATATTTTTTACAAATAATATCTTTTTTTTGGGGAAAAAAACTCTTCTTCAAAATTTTGAAGCAAACACCACCTATGTTTCTTGACCACGTCAACCACTGATCAGGGATATACTTAATTTGAGAACCTTCACCTTTTATTTGCTTTTGGCTTTGCTTAATGGTTCCTTCTTCTCGGCATTATTAGACGTGAAAACCGTAAAGAGCTTTAAATTCTGCTGGAATTTTAAGCGTAAAGAGCAAATAAAGTGTGGGCATTAATTAAAAAAAGGCACAATTGAAGAGGACAATAAAAAATACATGTAATACAATAAAATAAGAATAAACATAAACAACAATTATTTGCATCAAAGAAATATTGAAATAGCTATTGTGTAGTGCTGTCTTCTTCAATACATAACCTTTGGGCAATCACTGATGAGACTTAAGCCTTAGCGGCTCGGTGCCTGAACTAAAGCATTGACTAAGGGAAGCAAAGCACTCGCTTACCTATTTTGCACCTTGTTCAGGGATTTAAGCATGCCTCAGACGAGCCTTTGACAACACTACTTTTTCTGTTTACTTCATTCAACAAAGGTCCTTTCCCGAGAATGATGGTTTTTATTTGACTTGTGTTTTGGCTAAACTCAGTAGGTTTTGATTTTGAACAACAGATGCAGAATTAACTAAATTTTGCGTGTATTTTGCAGGATGTCTCAGTGGGTAGAGCAATCCTATTGGCCTTTCAGACTCTTGGAGTTGTTTTTGGCGATGTGGGAACGAGTCCCTTGTATACATTTAGTGTGATGTTTAGTAAGGCCCCAGTCAATGGCAATGAAGACGTTCTTGGTGCATTATCTCTGGTTTTATATACCTTAATCCTTGTTCCCTTGGTTAAATATGTCCTAATTGTTGTTTGGGCCAATGATGACGGTGAAGGTAAGCTAACAGTTAAACTTGGCTAGTTGTTTCACAACACTTACCACAGTGCACTTCATGTTTTGTGTCTTCTGATTTATTCAATAAGTTGGTTAATAACTGCAGGTGGTACCTTTGCTTTGTACTCATTGCTTTGTAGGCATGCAAAAGTTAATCTTCTCCCCAATCAACTACGATCAGATGCTCGCATATCAAGCTTTAGACTGAAGGTGCCATCTCCAGAACTTGAGAGGTCCTTAAAAATAAAAGAAAGACTAGAAGCTTCATTGACATTGAAAAAGCTTCTTCTGATGTTAGTTCTTGTTGGCACTTCAATGGTGATTGCTGATGGTGTTGTTACACCTGCTATGTCAGGTATCCTAGGACATCTTTACAAAATTTGTTGGTCCTTTGGGATCTTTTTCTTCTGTGTAATTTATCTTCCTTATTTCTTTTTTGTACTTAATGTTAGTTTTAAACTATTGTGGATGCAGTAATGTCTGCTGTTGGTGGCTTAAAAGTTGGACTTTCAGGGGTTAAGCAAGGTAATATTATCTGTACAATATTGTACACTTCATGAAACAGAAAGCGTTTCCATTTTTATTGATCTAAAAGTTTCACAAGCTGAAACAGTCCTACAAAAATGATGTGCTCATAACTTCCATTAGACCACCCCTTTAGAGACGTCTATGAAAATTGAACTATATGTAGAAGGTAAGATATCTTTGCAAAGATGACACAAGCTAATCAAGAAATGTTTCAAATTTGATCTATACTCTGATAGTCTACGTGCAACGAGATGTAAACCTCATTTCCATCACCTAGCTCAGTAATTGAAGGATTTTATGATTATGTTGCATGTTGCTTTGTGTCATATGTAAGATTGCTTAAGAAAGACTAAGTGTGTGATATGCGATATCGCCATCATGACATTAATGTTCGCCTTATTATATGATGATGTAGTGTTTTTACTAGCCTTTTATTATTGGGTGGCCATTTTTAATGTTTTTTGTAGTTTGATATAGGTATGATGCTGCCCATTTACTCTTTAAGTATTTGTTCTTTGCATCTCGTGGTGATGAAGTTCATAACTATAATTGCAAAATTATTGTCACACAGCTCAATGAATTTAGTTGTGGGAAGAGGATTCTTGTTAATTTATTAGACTAGCTGGTAAAATTGAAGATCTGATAACCTGGGCCAGCAAACATTTAAAAAAGGGCATCTCTGTGCACCAGGCATCCACCTGTGTTTATGCAGTGTCCGGGGATGGGCTGCATGCTATGAGGGTGTGATGTAAACGACTTAACTTGATCTGGATTGATCATCAATGGTTGATTCTGTAGCTCAAACCTGGAGACAACCTACTTTACTGATGCTCCAAGGCTCTACTTGACAATAATGTTATAAAACTGCTAAAACTAAATCTGCAATGTTATTTAACTTTCTAGAATCAGACGAGAAAATGAATTCCATCCACTCTTTTATAGTTGTGCACCTTCAAGCCCTTTTTGCTACAAGTTTCTTAGGTTTTGTTTCTTTTGCAGATCAAGTAGTGATGATCTCGGTGGCATGTCTTGTAGTTCTCTTCAGCGTACAGAAGTATGGGACAAGTAAAGTGGGTCTTGTAGTTGGTCCAGCTTTGTTTATATGGTTTTGTTCCCTGGGTGGTATTGGTGTCTACAACCTCATTAAGTATGATTCTCATGTTTGGAGGGCATTTAATCCTGTTCACATATACTATTATTTCAAGCGCAACTCAACAAAGGCCTGGTACTCTCTTGGTGGCTGTCTTTTGTGTGCAACAGGTAGACACCTGTGAACTGATTCTTTTTGATAGCTGGTGTAATTTGATTGGCAGAAAACTAAAAGGGCTTGTTCTATGTATTTTTCTTCCCTTGGAGTTTAGTTGAGTTGATTCAAGAAGGTTGATGCAAGCTCCGTTGAGCTTGCTCTCCATATGTTGGTTATTTTCTTGCATATTGGCCCAGCATGAGATGGTTTGCATGCCACTTCATATATATTTACCTGCAAACTTATTGCTGAGAAACATCATTTTTAATCCATCCATTATTTATTTTCTCTCTTATCCTCTCATGGAGTTCAATTTAAACACAGTGCCACAGTAACCCCCCAAAAAATGAGATTGAGTGTGTGTGTGTGTGTGTAGGAGGGGCTAAGGGACATGTGTTTGCAGGGTAAAGCGACTTAATAAATTGGCTTTTATTGAAGAAGAAAGGTTTTGGAACTCACATATATTGCTTGATGTTGAATCACCAAAAGTCTGCCAGCTCAGAGATTTCCCTTCATAATAGCGTTTTAGCATGAACTTGTTGCTAGTTTTGGGAAAAAAAACGTCCCTTGGATATTGATGCCTTTTAAATAGTTCCCTTGGACACTTATGAGCAATGTTGCTCGGACTCTTCAAAAATATTGATGGGTACGTGCTAGATCCTCCAAAATCAGTGTATTTTTGAAGGATCCGACACGGGTGCGGCAACCTTTTTGGAGAGTCCGAGCAACTTAACTGATGAGTACATTTTTGCAGATTTCGCTTGAACTAGAAGTCCAACAAATGATTTTGTCTGTGCAAGTCATGCTATATGTGGAACATTTATCATTATCATTTCACTTCCTAATGTGGTGTTTGGTCAAATTTCATCTTGAATATCTTTCGGATCATCTCAATAAGCTTGTGTCCATTGCTGTATTCTCATTTCTATCGTAGGGTATGAAAGTTAACATCTCTAAGTCATTTCTCTCCATTCTTGTCCGAACCTGCATGCATAATGCAGATTTTATAAAATAGAACCACTGAGTTGGTAGATCGTGAAGCCTTTTAAGTAAGTGACTCATCCAGAGCCATATGCACTTCTGTTTGTCCTCTTAACTATTTTAAAGGGTAAAACTCCCGCTCAAGCTTTTATATGCAACAGAATCTGTCGTAAAAATTAAGCTGGTCTTCTTATTAGTGTGTTGCTTTGTGAGAAAGACATGAATAAAATGCCTCTTCACGTTCGTTTACTGCCTCGCCCATTAATTTTTGTGTCCTAGTATCTTCTTTTTGAGTTTTTAGGTTAGGCTGTGTTTGTGATTTTGCCATCAAGCCTATTCTTGTTTTATCCATTTTCTTTAGATATACAGCTGATCGCCAATTCTGAAATACAGGTTCCGAGGCAATGTTTGCAGACCTTTGCTATTTTTCTGTAAGATCAGTTCAGGTATGCAGCAGAATTTATTTATTTTTGGTAGAAAGGGTGTATAATATGAATAGATCCGTGCATTTTTGGGACATAACCCTGCGTCTCTCTTTTATGTCACTGAAGATGTTCAATTTGGCATATATAGTTATTGATAATAGAATGTTGTCTAATTTGCAGCTTACATTTATGTTCCTTGTGCTTCCGTGCCTTCTATTGGGATACCTTGGTCAAGCTGCTTACCTGATGGAGAACCATGCCGACACAACACAAGCTTTCTTCTCTTCTGTGCCAAGTAAATCTCTAGTCCTGTAGCACTCACTCTGAAAACATCTTGTTTATTTATCGATAACCGTGGAAAAATTATGAGAAAATCAATGGAAGACGTGACAATTTTGTGGAAACAGAAGTGTCATGATCATGTGTAGTTTTCATTATTACAGACAGGTCTCTGAATATAAAAAGGACACACAGACTAAGTTGCTCGGATTCCAAAAATGTTGCTGCACCCGTGTCGGATCCTCCAAAAATGCACTACTTTTGAAGGGTCTAACACACACCCAATGACATTTTCGAAGAGTCCGAGCAACATAGCACACTGACAATGTATTCGTTGGGTGAAATTCTGCAATTATTTGCAGGTGGAGCTTTCTGGCCTGTCTTCTTGATTGCCAATATGGCTGCTTTGATTGCCAGTAGGGCAATGACCACAGCGACCTTTTCTTGCATTAAACAATCCACAGCTCTAGGCTGCTTCCCTCGCCTCAAGATTGTTCATACGTCCCGGAAGTTCATGGGTCAGATTTATATCCCAGTCATGAACTGGTTTCTTCTGGCGTTGTCTTTGGTGTTGGTCTGCTCTATCTCAAGTATATACGAGATCGGAAATGCTTATGGTAATCCTATTCTCTTTAGAACTTACAATTTCTTTGCTGATTGTTCTCTCTGTTTCCTTATTACTTAATGTTAGTCTTGATTGCACTTGGAGCTTTCTGATAAATGTTTGAAAGTAGGTAGATACAAAACTGAAATACCTTGTCCATATACCATCTTGCTAATTCGTCTCGGATGTAAGCACTGCACAATCTTTGTTATATAAAATGCTCACAACCACAATGACAACATACCCAGTGTAATCCCACATGTGGTGGGTCTGGGGAGGGTAGTGTGTATGCAGCCTTACTCCTATATAAAATCCTCACTATTTTTTTCTTCTTTTTTCCATCTTGTTAACTTGTTACATTGATTTGTCTGGTGTTTCGGAATTAAAACCCTCGGAATGCAGTGTGTTTTCAAACTCATGCGTGAAAACCTGCAGTGTTTTACTATTTTTCAATATTTTAATTTTATCTTTCTACTTTCTTATCAATTCCAAAATTTGAAGATGACAGGGAACACTTGTAAACTGGTTGACAAAAATGCTGATTTGTTGTCACTGTAACCCTAATTCTCCCACATCACCACATATTCTTTTGCAGCAGAGTCTGTTTGAAGTATGTAGTACATGTACAGTGATTCATTTGTTCACAAAGAAACTTAATCTACCTCTGTTTGAAGAGTTTTTCTTGTTAACTATGGTATGTAGGAGAAAACTTTCTCGTAAATTTTGTATTTCAATTCAGAGTTGTGTCTTTGATGATGAAAAACTTAAGGTGCTTCCAAGTGTTCATCAAATGATTTATAGATCACCTTGTTGATTTCTGATGCATATCCTGTTTGACAGCCATAGCAGAGCTTGGAGTGATGATGATGACAACAATATTGGTTACGATTGTTATGCTTCTGATATGGCAGATCAACATCTTAATTGTGCTAAGTTTTATCACTATCTTCTTGGGATTGGAGTTAGCATTCTTCTCGTCTGTTTTATGGAGTGTGGGAGATGGAAGTTGGATTATACTTGTTTTTGCTGTTGTCTTGTTCCTGATTATGTACATCTGGAATTATGGAAGCAAGCTGAAGTATGAAACTGAAGTCAAGCAAAAGATGTCTATGGATTTGTTGCGCGAATTGGGCCCCAACCTTGGAACTATAAGAGCTCCTGGAATTGGCTTGCTTTACAATGAACTAGCAAAGGGAATACCGGCCATATTTGGACATTTTCTCACCACTCTACCTGCTGTGCATTCCATGATCATTTTTGTTTGTATAAAGTATGTTCCTGTTCCAGTTGTACCACAAAATGAAAGGTTCCTGTTCCGGCGAGTCTGCCCCAGAAGCTACCACATATTCCGTTGTATTGCCAGGTAAACTAAATTTCCCTGTTTCGCTAGTACCTTCACTACATAGACCAACTGACGTGACTAAAGATATCTAGAATAAGTATAAACTCTTGCACAAATATTGAGTCCAACTTTATTAAAACTGCTGCATGACAGATGGTTAAAGGAGTATGTATGGCAGATGGTTACCTTTGAGAAGCTGAAACTTTCCTAATCTTTAGGGTAGTAACTATGTGCGTGATGGTTAATTCTTCTCTTCAAACAAACAATGGCTGAAGAACCACCTTATCTTTGTACCTCCTATGCTTTGGATGCTTATAACAGTTTTCTGTCGTAATATTTGCTTTCTCATCTGCAATTGATGTGCATCTAAGGTTACTTGGCTACTAATTTCTCTGTCCAAAACTTTGGATCTACAGATATGGGTACAAGGATGCTCGTAAAGAAAATCACCACACTTTTGAGCAACTGCTCATTGAAAGTCTTGAGAAGTTCATACGCAGAGAAGCTCAGGAGCGATCACTTGAAAGTGATGGCGATTGTTCAGACTCTGAAGAAGAGTACTCCTTCTCAAGGGTCCTTGTAGCTCCGAATGGAAGTGTTTATTCGCTTGGCATTCCTCTCTTAGCTGATTTTAGGGACACAGGAAAGGCAGTTATGGAAGAAAGCACTTCAGAAGAGTTGAAACCTGGAACGTCTTCTGAGTCGTTAGTGTCCGAGGCAGAGCAATCCCTTGAAAAGGAGCTCTCATTCATACGCAAGGCCAAAGAATCTGGTGTGGTCTATCTTCTTGGTCACGGAGATATTAGGGCAAGGAAGAATTCATGGTTCATTAAGAAGCTTATCATAAATTATTTTTATGCTTTCTTGAGAAAGAATAGCAGGAGGGGAACTGCCAATTTGAGTGTACCACATTCGCATTTAGTGCAGGTCGGCATGCAATATATGGTGTGAGTTTTTTATTGTATAGGTCCACTTTAAGGTATTTTGGCAAAATTTTTGGTCATCTGTCAACTTGGCGTCATGATGTACATCATAATCATTGCCTGACCATTTGATGGATGCACAGAAATTGTCATACGCCTGTTTTGCATATCACAGGGTGGAATTTTGGATGTCCCTGTCTTAGAGCTTGGAAGATTTGGCTTCTGGTGTAGTTGTATAATGGATTCACCAACTTGCTTTGTTGGGTTGCGCGTGGGGCTGTAATGATTTTCAAGATATGGAAATCCATGTAAACTTGTATGTTAGATAAGTGAGAGACTAGACCAAATTTACTTTTGCAAAACACAGGACTGAGATGTATCGGAGTAGGATAGACCCAACTTTACCGGACTCCAACTAATTTATGATTGGTCACAGTTGATTGATTCATGTCCAAACGCTCAAAAATTCCTTGGTTTTATACTGATTGATAAATGTTGTTTGTTATCTTCTATTTTGTGAATCGTTATTGCTATCTTGTACCTTCTTTGACCTGTTGTAGATCTCAGATTCGGTAAAAGAATAATTGACCTTCTCTTGGCACGATCCAACCATTACACATTTAATGCTTAACCAAATTGTTTGTGATTCCCTAGACAGATTGATTCAGTGCCTAGAAACTTGGTATACAGTTTCTGTACGTAGTCTGTGATGACCATAAATCCGCATCACCCAACCATGTAAAACTGCAGGTAGCGGGATCCATTAGAATTTGATGGCTGATAAGCTTGAGCTGAAGCAGAGTCCCTCATCCCTGTTCGTCCAAACTGCGGCAATTACAAGATTGCACTCCCTACAACTGATTGGTATCCCAAGCGGAGAACCAACTAAGTGTTGGAATCAATCACTGACTAGGCTTGTGAGGATTCACTATCTGGATGTTTCAACTTTTCTTGATTCAAGCTATGAGAATCAGAAGGGATATCAACTATTACTGATTGTCCATGTATTTCCTTCTGCCTTGATTTAAACTTGAGTCTCAGTAACAATGAATTTGTCATCACGCCAATAGAGCTTAAGCCCATGAGAGCTCCTGCTATAGACGGAGTAAGCATGGTTCCAGTAGATGGCAGCAAGACTCCAGCAGCTACCGGAATTCCAACCTGTTAGAGCAAAGATTAAGAGGAAGGACATATGAAGAAGAAATTGAATTAATAGCTCACAGCATCGGAAAAGACACTAGTGATTGGCGGTGGTCTCCCAGAGAAAAGAATTTTGAGAGAATCAACATAAAATTTGTATGTTTGTTATGGTTTTTCTAGTATGTGCCCACATGCATCTGTGTGTTCATGAGAAACAGACCAGTAATCTTGTTTCCCTCTCTTCTCTTTACTTGCAAAGATCATGGGGGACTTTGCATGGGTCCACACATTCTCCAAATTAAATACTATGCAATTTCACACATGTAGCTTCTGTATGAGCACAATTAATCAGCAGCAAGATTATTATTGTATCACATGCGTTACATATAATATGTAGGTTTAGATCATTCGATATGTGACAGACTACTCAGGTCTTGAAAGAAAACAAAAGGAAAATGCACCGCTTGATTTTTTTTCTTTTGGGAGGGGGTTTGTGTGCAGACTAGGAAAAAGAGAGAATGAATAGCATTCCCATCAGTGATTCCAGGCAAACTAACAGAGATTGGTAGGCGTCCAAAAGGAATGACTTGTTATGGCAGAAGAGGGAAGCAAGAGTCTTACCCTCCCACAAATTTGAATAAGCCTCAAGCATGGTCATTTAAATCTTTAATCAGTGATTTGCTTGTAGCAAATTAGTACCATCTCTTTAACTTAACCAGTTTACTTGTTTAAGATGGCAATGCACAAAGAAACTCGTCCTGTTCTCATGGAGAGCTGATACCGAAAAACTTACGATGTTGTATCCGAAGGCCCACCAAAGATTTTGTTTTACAGTCTTCATTGTTAGCCTGCTTAGCTCCAGAGCATCGAGCAACTGCAGAAAGGTGATTTTGTTACAAAGTATATTACAACATGCAAGATAAGACATCATGAAGAAATACTAGCATCCATTGATCCAAAAGTCCTCACCTGATTTCAAGCCTTAGTATACCCTAACAACATGATGACAGAGCAAGAACTAAAAGAGAAACTCTAAAGAAGCCGCTGCCCAATATTTTCTGTCAGTAGACAATTTCTTTTTAAGACTATCGGTGGGGTTTGGGGAGGGTAGAGTAGCACCTTACCCCTACCTTGGGAGGAAGAGAGGTTGTTTCCGATAGACTCTCGGCTCAAGGAAAAACGTATCAATGCAAATCGAAATAAAATAAAATAATGGAAGGTGAAGAAATCCTGGTGAAATACTATAGAAAGCATCCTGAAAAAAAGAAATAGTAATTGCGACAAAATAGTGCGATAATTAAAGTACAAAGAGACTGTAGAAGGTAACATAATTCAAAGGACAAGAAACTACAGGGGAAATACTACAACTACTGGTATGGAAGGGTAGGCAAGACAACGCTCCACTGTCTACAAACCTTCTACCGTAAACCGTGTCATCCACAACCTCTTGTCCAAGGTCATGTCTTCGATAAGCTGTCCCCAATACTTTTTCTTCCTGTTTACCTCTACCTCTACTGAAATTATCCCTAGCCAACTAGGTAATAAACATACTTAAGTACTAATTGTTTTAGATCCTGGTAATCAGTTCATTCACCTAGAATTCACTTTCATGTAAAGTCTCCACATTTGATTCTACTAAGACCACTGCCACCCAATCTTGAGAGTATGAGAGTTCCCAGACCAACTTATTCAAGATGCACAGAAATTTAACATATAAGCATGGGAGTTTTCACTCCCAAATGCTATGTCAGGGAATCAGGACTCAAAAGGCTCTTTTAGAGAAAGTGCTTATCTGTTCCAAACAAACTTTAGTAAACATATACAATCTAATAACTATTTCTATCTGTTGATCTGATTCAAGTGTCTGCAAATCTTAGAGTTACATTATTATCAGCATGTGTTCTGAAAGCTAAAACCTTAAGACCAGAACAAGAGACCATGTTTGCCAATCTTACCATACATACAGAAACTGAAGCCAGGTTACTCTAGTTCTAGAAAAGAAAGAACATGAAAGCTGCGAAAGTTGCAAATAGGAGAGAAGGAAAACCTGAGATAACCGATCATGCATCAGTACAATAGAAGACACATCACTTGCAGCTCCAACTCCACCACCAATAGCTATTCCTACATGTGCTGACGCCAAGGCTGCAGCGTCATTTATTCCATCACCCACCATAGCTACAACTTTCTGATCCTTTTGTAGTCTGCTTACAAATTTATTCTTTTCATCTGGTTTGACTCCATAATATACCTGCATTCAACCATCTACCTTGTTGACATTTTCATCTGTTTGAACATACTGAAAACAGGAAATCTTCTATGCATAGTGACAGTTGCATATCTTATCCTTCGCAGAACACCTAGTTTCACAACTATATGGCTCTCTCTACTGTAGCTGGATTATCCATCTTGCATGAGCATTTTTAAAAGGGAAGGGAACAGGAAAATTTGATTCAAGTCATTCAACACATTTCTATTTAGTTAGGCATTATCAACTGTTGAATAAAAGGAAACAAACGCTAATTTCTATTAGCTATCATGTACTAATAGCTTAGCCCTGATTTCTATTAAACAATTCTCCATAAAGAGTCTGCATTATGTACCAAAACTATAGTGAAACCAATCTAAATGAGCTAACCTTTTCACATCTCAGTGTAGTCTAAAAATTGGTGTACTATGGCCACATAATAAGCTGTACACCCTTTTAAGAACCAACTTGAGAACTGACAGGTACGGACTTGTACAGTTCTTTCTTATCTTAATAGAAAGGTAATGAATGACTCAACTTACATAGTCTGTGAGTAATGATGCCAGAGATCAAGGTCTTTTATTATAAAGCTCATAAAAGATTCCTCCTATCAGTTTTAGCTAATTTGCTTTTACGATCTATGTTGTTCTCTTTAGAGCAGACGACACTTCCTATATCTTGCTATATCCTGTGGAAACATTAGGTCCACTTTACAGCTTGTAACATACATTTAGGTACAAAGAACAACCCATAACAAATTTGGAGGTTCTGGTCTTATAAGAGGTGAAACTGCTTACATTTTCCTTAGGGATGCCAACAACAGATGCAACGTACTCGACAGCATTCTTTTTGTCACCAGACAGTAAATAAGTGCTAATTCCTTGTTTTGTCAAAGATTCAACAACATGCCTTGCGTCTTCTCTGATTTGGTCCTCAACATAAATTAGACCAGCAAGGACGCCATCAACTCCCACATATACTACTGATTGGTTCTTAAAGTCATCTGATTCTTGGAACGGATTCTCAAGAACTCCATGCCTGCAGAATTTGTAGTAGTATCAAAACATGACTGTATTTAAGAGGGATATTAACATTGTCCAACAGAAAAAGATAGTGGACTAAAAGCAGAAAGAAGAAACTACCTTTTGACCCACTCTAGTGTGCCAACAGAAATCCTTTTATTATCAATATACCCTACAGCACCAGATCCAGGCTCCTCCATGAATGTTCCATCCAAAACCTGCATGTACACATTAAGAAATATGGAAAGCGTTCACACTAGCTATATATTGACAGTGGACACAACAAATATCTATGCCCAACTATAACGCTCGATTTAGTCAGATAGCCAAGCAACACAGAAATTAATCATGTCGGATTTTACTGCAGATAGCTTAAACTTTAGTGAGATGGTACATGCAATGCAAGTATGCAACATTGCATGATAGCAGTTCCGAGTCTCACTGCCATCCACAAACAAAATGGTGCCATAGTCGAAGAAAAGAAACCATGCCTGCACATGAGCTGGCTGTTGCAAACTAAACAAATAAATAGAACTTTTTATTTCTAACAACTTAAAGCTTAAATGATGTTCACACAATTCAACAGATTCAAAGAAGATGTGTCAAGCGGCAAACTGAAACCTTGTTAATGAAAGAAAAAGGTATATTCAATTCCATTTGAATATTCTAACGAGGGAGCTCCTGTACACTCATTATTTCAAGTAACTAACTAATCTGTCCAATGTGCCAAATGTCGCTTCACTACTTATTGGTATATGCTTAGGACAACTCAATTTTTTCAACAGTTACTATTCCTTAATGGTAGTAACATATTTGTCCCTTCAGCAGCTTTGGAATTCCATGAACAACACATCAATTTTCTGCCTAACTAATTAACTTCCAATTTGCATGATTAAGTTACTGAATTTTACAGATTTCAAGTCACCTGGCTTTGATAAATAAAAATTGGGCCCATCACACTCCTCATGTTACTAAAATTTCACATTACAATTGGAGTAACGATGAAAAGAATTATGCATAATCATAAATTTTCAGAAACTGGTATGCCATATTGCTCCATTTCCCTCTCTGCAGCACTGGCGGACCTCTTACATCCTTTCCACTGATTTCTAAAATCATAATTTGGATAACTGGACAAGTTTGATGCATAGTACAGATGACAATACAGTCTTAAAGCCAAATTATCATTGCTTTGCCGATGTGTGAGCACGTTCATGCATGCGTAAGAGAAAGATAACATGGACAAATACTGTTAATATATCATGCAATTCAAACGGCTAAAAATCTTGAAGACAAAGTTCATGTGCTAAATTTGGATACCGTTCCTATAAAGAAATAGGTAAACACTGAAAAAGGAGCACTGAACATGAGAAGTACCTTCAATTTTGGAGATTTTGCTTTCTGAGCAGCCTCTACAATTGCTTTTCCAATTGGATGATTGGTATTTGATTCAACTCCAGCAGCTAACTTCAGAATATCAACTTCTGACCACTGACAAGGTGAAGTCGAATCTTGTCTGTACCAAAACTTCGCTCATTATCTTCAATGAAAAATTACCATTGACACCTTTCCTTTTACTAGGTATCTGAATTTCACTTAATTTTAAACATTTTCCACAGTCCAAAATTCTGTTATCAAAGAAACAAAATCCAAAGATTGACAACTAACGTCTAACACCGAAACGCACAAAGCAACAGATGGGAGCAGCAAAAAGAAGATGACTAGCATAATTTAGAAAAGGAGAGGACAGAGAAAAAGAAGTGAATAACTAGAACAAGAGATGACTTGGTGATGAAATATAAAGGTGGTTAAGTGCTAACTGGTTGATCTTATTCCATCATGCAGAATCATTCATGGTTTTCCTATTTCTAGCATATCCATCATTCAAACAGTATACAACAAGTATATGGGAAACAAAAGTTTACTGTCCCACATTGGTTGAGGGAATGGGTTGTTGTCTCCTTACTTACTCTTGGTAGCTCACCTCATGAGCTAACTTTTGGTTGAGTTAGACACAAGGTCTATTTTCTTAACATGGTATCACAATCAAACCCATCCTAATTTTTGGTTACCCAATATTGGGCCATGTTCTGTCGTCCATGCATAGATATCTAACTGTACGGAAAGGTGTTAAAACCTCATTGGTTTGAAGAATAGTTGGGGGAATGGAGTGTTGTCTCCTTATATAGTTTTGGGCAATCCTCACCTCATGAGCTAGTTTTTGAGGTTGGATTAAGACCCAAGCTCAATTTCTTAAGAGAAAACAAATAGGAAATACAAACACTGGATACTTTCTTGTGGGTGTCCGTATATTATGAAGTCATAGAGAAGGTAAGAGACTTGGGAATTAACCCAGTAGATAGTGTATACTTCAAACAAAGTCAATTCATTAATAAGTTTTTATTTTATGATAATAGCGTATTATTAAAAGAAAATGCTATAACAAAAATCAGTTTCCTTATTTGTTATAGCGCAAAAGTGGACATGCAATATAGATGTGATTGACCTCTGCAGCGCAAGCAAAACTCACAGAAGTCTTCCTGACTAATAAATTCAAGGACTTCCATTATTTGGTCTTCCATATTTCAATCACTATTTATTCTTTCCTGATATTGTTGTCTATTAAGTTTTTTAACGTGCCTTGACAGGAAGTACTATTTTTTTTTTGGAAGCTGGTAACTTGCCTTGATAGGAAGTGCTTTAATCAGAGTATAGTTGAATCTACTGGATAAAGAATGCAAGGATGAATTATGGAAACTGATAAGTTACTCCTTTCATCCTAATACGATAGTCTAAGTTTGCACTAAGTGAAAGAATTAAAATGTGAATCATTAAGTATATGTTAGAAAGAAAACACACTGACCTTACTTCTTATGAATAGGAAGAAAAAATTGTATTTAAAGAGTCATCAAACAAATTTGTGTTTAACAAGTTAAAATGGGTTTCATATATTTTTTACGTCAAATAGAATGTATCAATACTTCCCTTTTTATTGAAGAAGATCAAAATATCCTTTTTAAGAAAGTGGTTTGCATTTTCGAACGCCTAATACAGCCAGGAGTGAGGTAGTATAAATACACTAAAAGAATGCACTCAACCTTGCATCTGCATCTTCTTGATGGCCTTGACCTTGAGACACAACTTTGGTCACAATTGGTCTACCAATAGTCAGTGTCCCAGTCTTATCAAACACAATTGTATTCACTGTTGAGAATCTTTCTAGGACACTTCCACCACGCAAAAGCAAGCCTTTAGTGGCACCAAGTGAGGTTCCAACCTGTACACAAAAATGTCTAGATTATTAGTAGTGCATCAAGTGTCAGGACCATGTCTGGATTTAACATGACAGTACAATAGGATATCTATATTTCTTTACCATCACTGCAGTAGGAGTGGCAAGACCAAGTGCACATGGACAGGCAATAACCTGCAACCACAACAAGAAGCCAATTACTCAAAGCAGAGAGAGAAAAATATAACCATGGAAATAAAAGCATGCCTTGCCACATAATGCAAAAAGAGCATGAAATTAAAAACACTACGGAAAGAGCAGTAGCAGAGAGTTAAAAAGATTTTACAAAAGGATTACTCAAGCAGATTCAAGAAATTATCTTGTGGGACCTTAGGGTGATTATAGAAAATCAATTCAGTACATACGGGTTTATATACTAACGTACCAGCACAGTACATGAGAGCTGCAACGCTAGCGAAACAACACTTCCATGATAAAGGGAAGGAGGCAGAATGCGAGCACCAAAAAGGTTCCAGAACATAAATGTGGCAGCAGAAAGTGTCATTACCCCATAGGTAAAATGCCCAGCAACCTAGTAAATAGAAGCAAGTAAGCTGTCTTCAAGACAAGCATACAAATCAAATTCCCTTTGCAAACAATATTAGACAGTCATTTGGGTGAACCACGTAAGCCTCCAACTGCCAAATACTGTACACTTAAGGAGGAAACATATTTAAAATGGAAACCTTGTCAGCCAACCGCTGCACGGGAGCTTCTCTACTCTGTGCTTCCTCTACTAATCTAACAATGTCCCCAATAGCAGTTTCACCACCTGGTCGTCGCACTTCAACAGTAAGTGTTCCATTAAGGTTTATACTTCCTGCTGCAACTTCGGCCTAATTCATAAAAATAACCTATCATGATATTATTCTAATTGAAGAAGAGAAATCAGATGGAACTTTAAACTGGATATCTGTCCAACCATAAAGCAAATGTTTAACAAAGGAAAGCAGGAGGTGATATGAGAAGATAGGTTGACTACCCCAGGTAATTTAGTGACAGGTAACGGCTCCCCAGTAAAACTTGATTCATCAACTGTGCTTCTACCGGCTCTGACAATTCCATCAGCTGGAACACGGTCCTGGATTTCAATAAACAGTAAATTCAACTACTATTAGTTGCTTTTTCTGATCATAACATTTCTACAGATCAAATGTTGTGCATTTATTTTACACTTGTAGATAACAGAAGAGAGAGATTGACAATACAGCCGATTCAAGTAAGAACTGTCCCAGTTCCACAGGACATAGATTCAGGTAAACCGAATAAGGCAAATGCAATGTGAAGACAAATTGCAGCTTACTTACCCCAGGTAAAACAATGATCTGATCTCCGACTGACAAACTGTTAGAAGGAACTTCAACAGTGGAGCTCGATTCCCCTGAATCTCCACTGACTACAAGTCTTGCTTTAGATGGCAAGACATTGAGAAGGCCTGTCATGTCACTTGTGGCTTTAATTTTAGCTCTCTGCTCAAGGTTTCTTCCCAGCAAGACAAAAGCAATCAACATAACAGGTTCCTCGAAGAATGTTTTCCAACCCTACAGGAAAGGTCATTAGATGAATGCTAGCTGCAGGCATTACTGATCAAAGCTGACAATGATCTCTCTGAACGATTGGGAAGCAATGCAATACTGTACTACAGAAGAGTTCTTGTTTAAAAAAATGGTACGTATTACTGTAATACAGCAAAGTCATTACTATCTTTATGGACAAAGAGAAAAGCTTCTAAAGCTCCAACTGAAGAACACAAGGGATTCTTAATTGTAAAGATGGATGCACTTTTTTTTTATATGGAGTAGGCACTTAATAGAGGATGCTTGCTTCTAAAGCTTATTGATTAATACCTATTTTTATGGATTACCCCATCTTTTCTAAATAAATAGACGGCGGAGCCTCAACAAACGATAAAACATAGTAACACCGAAAGCCTCAAGGCACTTTAAATAAGGTCAGTCAGAGCCTCCTCGTTTTACTGTCAACTATGCTTCCACTTAAATTCTGGTAACATTCAGCTTTGTCTTAGCAATGATGTTATTAACCATCTAGAAATTATCCTATTTGATATTACATAGGTACATTATAGACATAAAATTCAGTAGGTGAAGCAAACATGAAGCCAGTACAGAACAATACAAGAGAGCACAATGCATCTGTAACTGAAGCAACAACAATATTCCCAGTGTAATCCTAAATATTGGGGTCTGGGAGGGTCAAGTGTAGGCAGGCCTTACTACCTTGGAGGTAAAGAGACTTTTTCTAATAGACCCTCAGCTCAAGGAAAAAACAGTCCAACTCCAAAGCAATGCATCTGTTACTGAAGCATGCTAGTAAACCTTATATACCACTTCCTTTGCATGAACATATTGGGGGCATGTTGGTGGCTTTAGGTTCAGATTTAAGTTTTAGGGGTTTGTTTAACTTTATAAGCTGCTATTTAAAATATTGGTAAATTCGTTATGTTAAACAGTCAACAAAGGGCTTCTGGATGAATGAAGATATTCTAATACTCAAGTATTTTGCCCAAGCAGGCAATCCTGGCAGAACCTGATCACATGATGTGTATGCCTCAAGTCTATAGATGAAGCATTTATTCACCAGAACAAAGTACAAGATATTGGTAAATAGAGTTACCAGCTTTGGTATTAAGGCTGCCATTGAGCTCACAGCAAATGATGACAAGGCCCCAAGACCAACTAATGTATTCATGTTTGGTGATCCTTTAATTAGGCTTTTCAGACCATCAATAATAAGTTGTCGACCAGGTACAAGCAACGTAAACAGAGATAGAGTCATATGGAAACCCGTAGAATGAATTGCATGGATCCATGAAGCCTTAGCTCCAAGGAAATGAGAGAGATGCCCGACAAGGCACACTCCACATAAAGCCCACGAGACGGCAAGGGCACGACCTGTTAAAAATTTAGGTTATTAATGGCATGTAGCTACATGCTGATCAACAAAGTCCCATGCATGTGAGATCTTAGAAAACGGATGGAGGGGAAGCTCCTAAGTAAGGCATGTACCACTTTCTTTCAACTGAATACGCTTTGCATTCATCTTCTTCTCAAATATTTCAAAGTAGTTTTCCCTTCTGGAATCTGCATTAAATTAGACCCATGTCACGCTGATACAAATAGAAACACTTCAAACAAGAAGATGATATGCAATCAGATAAAGAAGGAAGATATCAATGCTGATGTTATTCCCTGGAGTTTATGATACTTTAGGGGATAACAACAAAAAATTATCAAATCACTTCTAGTTGTTCTAGGACATAAACGAAGTGTTGGGACAACTGGGAAACTCAACCAAAAGCATCAAAACAAGAATTTTTTCCTAACTCAACAGAACAAGTGTAGTCAGATTGAGTCTACACAACCACAAACAATGGTGTTGCACAAATCAATTCATTCACGAAGTGTTTATCAGCAATCATGTCACAACTGCATCACTATTTCTTTACACATGAAAACCATTTCAATAATCATTTCACGCACCTTGAATTTGATTAGGCAGGAGGCAAGGGGACACAAGTGAAGGTAATTATTTCTCCAGGATTATACTTCCGAGTCGAATTATTTCTCCAAGATTATACTTCCGACTCGAAAAGATTTTGAAATGAAGTTAATGACTGGGCACTGAAAAGTAAATCCAGGAAAATATTCAGAAGTGCACCCACTTAACCTACTTCCCTCTATTTTGATCATCATGAGTTGTCTAAAACTTATCCTTTTCACCACAAACTTATGTTCCAACAATTACCTAATACAATCTACTTCGGTCGCAAGAATCGCCTCAAAGTTTCTTTTAATCATTCTGCCTTCCTTCCTGCTATGTGGATCAAGTCTAATTGAGGGAGTGCCTTTAACCTAATGGGTTGTTTTTCCACAGCAGCTAAAGTTAACTAATAAAACATTAGACATCATATGTTTTCTTTACAAGGTAAATAATTTTATTAATATGGGATAACTTCCATATACAAGCAGTTAACCTTTAAAGGCAAAGAACCTACACATGAATAGACTTAATAAGTGATTGGCAACATGAATAGAGGATCGCTTAATAAGTTAAACAATACACATACGATATACTAAATGGAGTGGAAGTGTGGAAATAATCAATGTCAAAAGATTAAGATGCTTCCACAGTTATAGTTTATGAGATTAAAGGTTCAGCCTAGTTTTGAAATGATTATATGTATCACTTTTGTCTTTTGGTTCAGATACTCTTTTGAGAAGGAGTTTTGGTTCAGATACTTTCAGATGAAAACTAAAATTAGTTTCTTAGTTAATGATGTGGCTAGTGAATTGATTGAGCCATTTGCTATCAATTGATTAACCTTAGATACAAGCAGTTGTATTTGATGAAGAATCTGAAACTATGGCAGGAATGGAATGCGCCCCAGATGCAAAGAAACATGAGTAGAAGGCTAGCAGCAAGTTTTTACATGGACTCTGCAAGTTCTGACTTTTTGCTTAGAGTTTAAGCATATGCAAGATGCGACTGGAGTAATGAAGTAACCGGCTAGCCTTTTGAAAAAAATTGATGCGAATTTATGAATCTGCTATTTTGTGCAGATTCTTTGTTTTACATGATTTGCTATCTCATAGCAATACAACCCAAACTGAAGGCAGAGTTCCATGTCCAGGAAAAAGATACAATTAGAAGGGAGACTGGAAAGGTTGACCAAATTAAGTAATGTCTAACGACTAGAGAAGAAAACACATTACATCATCACAGTAAAATTTTAAAGTTCACCAAAGTTTTCCCGCTAACAAGTTAAATAATCTTGCCACAACAGAAATTTCACAACAGTTGCAAATTTCACCATAATATCAGATTGCAGAATCTAAAAGATCCCCTTTTCATAATAAATGGGAAAGATACAAGGAAGGACACAACTGGCACATCCTTAAAGTTAATGTCTTCACCGGCCTGAACTACTACAGTAAACTTTTATGGAAATATAGGTCCTATTAACTAATAACATTTATAAAATTGTCTCGGTACAATAATTCAAAATGCATGAGCCTCCTCGTAGAAATTCCTCCCTTCAACATATCCACCAATTCTTGCTGCTGAAACTCTCACCTAAAGATGAAAAGGACCTTGTTGTCAAAATCAAAATCATTATTTGGACCTAATATGTTCTAATTTCATCAAATACTGGGAGAAGTGACTAAGAGGTGCTGCTGAGAAGGGTTTTAGTCAATATAATAGGGACATACCATGAAGGACAATGGTTGCTCATTTCAAGAAAGCTTTTGCATTTCATGATGGAAACTCCCCTTCAATGGCTCCCTCACCTGTCAATTACCCACCAAGCTTCACATAAGTAACAAAAACCCCAAGTGTATTGCACTCTCTGATCTGCTTGAAATTTAAGAGGTGCTGACGGACCAAAATAAGTATACTATTATTTAAATTCCTACTCTTAAGACAAAAAGCAATATCATTCAACCCCAGAAGAAAAAGGAAGAGGAAGGACAGAGGATGGGTTTCAGTTGTATTTTTAGTTCATAGCTTATTCCCTTCCTTTTAATCAACAACAAGATACCCAGTGGGATCCCACAAGTGGGTATTCCCTTCCTTTTAATCAATAGTGTGAAACTATGACTCACCTCAAACTAATAATAAACAGGGAAACAATGTCTGGCTGCTCTTAAATTGCTCTACAAAAGTAAGGCCAAGGGATCAAGTTAAGCTTTTGTATCAACCGTCTGGTGACCTAATTAAAACTAACAAATCTGGGGAACCTTGAGATGGTAGAAAGACTAAGCACCAAACAGACGTTGCGAATTTGCAACTGGTCTTGAAAAATCTTCAACAAGCACACAACTGTTGAAGATGTAAAAATTCCTGAATCTTCTATGAACCATCTATTTCTTTAGTATAGCACCCTGTCCGACATTGTACACCTATAGTTCACTGCTAGTAGTGCAAGCATATTCAACATTTGGAGATTTTCAACAAAATCGCTATGTTAATTGCTATGATACAATAGTGTAAAATAATGGTACTACTGGAAGCAAATGCTAACCTCGAACGTTAGATTTGAACCCACAGGTACTCAAATGCTTTGCAAGAGCCTCCCCTAACTGCTTTTGCCAATTTGGTACAACCTTTGCGTCAGATACTGGCCACACTATTGCTGTCTCCGTTGTAAGATTTACAGTAGCAGAAGAAACTTGTGGCTGTTGATACAGAACTTCATAATGTCAAGTGAAAAAATACTAACAAATAAAAGAGACAAAAAGCATGTGCACTAGGAATACAAGTAATAGAAGAAAAGGCTAGTTAAATATATAAATAAACCCAATTCTGTAAATAATGTAATTTATGCACAGCCAAAAAATCATAGAGAATTGTACAGTTCTCAGGGTAGTTTCTTTTCCACTCTAAACTACTAGAGAATCTCCACATGAAGAGAATATATTCTGGGCTTATGATAGCTAATTGCGTCTTCGACTAAAGCATCCAACTGTCTAGGAATGTTTCAATGTGATCCGAATTAGAGGCCTATATTCAGACTTCTAACCACAATACCCACCACTCCTTTGTTAAAATGCATACGGATTTGATTTGTAAGAATGTGTGTGTAGGAATTTTATTTAAACAATATATAGAGAGAGTTTGAGTCTACTGATGTGGATACGCCAACTATTGGAAACATTAAACAATCCAGGCCAAGTAAGATTACGGTTATTTTAGCTTTCCCCTTCGCAACTGAGAGTTAATAATCATGTTGATACAGTTAACAATTTTCACATGATTTACAGAATCAAAAAGTTCAACATAAGAAGAGAAATAGCTTCGCCTTCAGTTCCTAATAGAAACCTTGTAATGAGTCTACTGCTGTATATTTTGGCAATCAGCATAAACATGAGATGCTTAATTGAAGAGAAGAACATGAGTTGGAAGTACCATTGAATACTTACTTGACTTTCTAAAATTCTCTTCACGCTCGATGCACAGCCACCGCATGTCATTCCCTAAAAATGTGCACACAAATTTGTGGAACATTCAAAGGTCCGAAACTACAGATATTGCATTATCCATAGAGCAAGTGGAGAAATAAAACTGAGTAACTTACGGTAACATCTAGGATAATGACATCAGAGGACAAAGCAGATATATCTTCACCCGTTTCAGCAACAACACTAGGATTTTCCTTACCACCGTCCGTCGCACCATCTCCGTTGCCACCGCCACCGCCGCCATTACCTCCGGGGTTATCATTTCCTCCACCACTAGCTGCAAAAGAAGCTGCGGAACCAGAAACACTCCGCAAGTCCTTCCGAACCGGGCGCGAATTCGCCGCTGCCAAACTTCTCGACAGGGAAACCGACCCGAACCGGTTCAGACCTCGAACCTCACCGTTACATACAGCTCGAAGATGGAACCGAGCGAGTTGACTTATCAGTACAAACTGAGTTGACCTAGTAGAAAAATGGCGGTGGAACTGAGAAATTAAAGGACTGCAATTGCAATTGATAGTTCTGGATGCTGCCAAACGAGAAATTGCCGCCGGTGATGTCAGTAGTGAAGACTCCATTGCAGATCTTCGACTGATCTACCAGCAAAAAACTTTTTGCTGCAGTACCGTAATGGGAAATTGGGAAGACTTGGCAGTAGTATGGCTATGGCTCTATCACCTTTTACTGGATCGTCATTTATTCTCTTCGGATTATGTATGAAGTAGTAGCTGAGCGGGCTTGAAAGCGTAGTAAACGTGCTTAGGGGTAAATAAGTAATTTAGTGATTTGTTTAATTAATTACGGGGTAGGTAACGTCGGAGTATTGTTGATCACGTGTAAGAAACCCACCTACTACTTCTCTATTTCGAAAAGTAAAAATTACCAGTATTTTCGTTCTAGAAGGCGACTGTTACGAGTGATTGGTTTGAATTTAAGTTATGATGATATTAGTTATAAAAAATATTAATTAAGTCTAATTCATTGATGACTTCCTAAAGTTGACATTAATTTTCACTTAAACACTTTAATTAGGCTTAGTTTATTTTAGACACCTCATGTCATATTTTTTATTTTATTTTTAAAAAATTAAAGATGGACAAGCCCTTTTTATTGATGGACTACATTACATGAAGATCAGGCCCAACAGAGGACCCGATCCAACACCTAATCAGTCATAAGGAAACAAAATAGAAACAAAAAAGGAAAGGGAAAATGGGAAAGTGGACAGTGACTCGCCGCAGCAACTCGTCGTCGATCTCTTTTCGGCCATCCTCCAGCAACTTGAAATCACAACAACAGTACAACGAGTTTGGGGTGTTTTAATCTCGAACGTTGTTTAGTCTCACCAACATCATGAAATCATCTCAGTCGGATACTTCTCCCGCTCAGTGTACTTCAATCGAAACTTCATGTCAGGTGATAGCCTCATTCCCTTTGAATCTTTGTTCAGCATATACCAAAAAATGACCTCGTAACCTTCATCCCTTAGCTTTGACAGGTTGAGCCCAACAAAGAGCTAATACCACTGTCGAAAACTTCACAACGAGGTTACTGCAGCCTTCTTAGGTATTTTCCTATATCTGAAATCTGCTCATTGTCGTTTTACCATTGTCCCTCCAAATGTGATTAAACTTGCTATTTTCGCAATCTTCAGAATATTGTATGAATGTTACTGTTGCCTGTTTATGTATTTTCCTTGCTCTGTACTCTGCTTACTGTTATTATTGTACCTGTATATGTATTTTCCTTATTCTGTCATCTGCTCTGTTTATGTAATTTCCTCTTTCTGTAATCTGCTCACTGTTATTGTACCATTGTCTCTCCGATTGTGATAAACTCGCACTATATCCGCCATCTTCAGAGAATTGTATGAATGTTGTATTTCTTTAAGCTTGAAATATCTGCTTCTTCATATGTTCTGATCACAATCATCTATCTTGTGCATAATTTCCATTCTGAATCCTTCTTATCCTCAGATTAGGAATTTGGCTTTTATCCATATTTAGAATTGTCTTAGCTTCACTAGGTAACTCTTGGAAATTGTTATAATATATAGAATATGTACCTGCAAAAGAAAACACAATGTTAGCCATAAAATCTGCCAGTTTTTTTCTCTCTCTCAGTGTGTATTATGGCCACCTCCAAACCTTCCTTCAGAATCTGTATCCTTCTGACCTTTATAGTCACTTCCCAAGGTCTGTGCCAAGCCCCTTCAATCATTTTCTTTGCAGCTAAAGAATCAGTGGGAGTAAATTGTGGATCCTACAATATTCTAGCCCTAGTCCTATAGCTACCATTTCAGCAATGAGATTGTTTGATATTCCAATCATATTTCCTTCAGCATACACAAGGTTACCTTGATCATCTCTAATACAAAAAGCAGAAGAGCTTGGTCCTGGATTCCCTTTTGAAGAGCCATCTGTATTGCATTTGAATGTATTCTGTCTAGGTAGTTTTTAATAAACCACCTTACAACCAATTCTAGGAGTATACCCTGTCAAATATCTGACCAATTCAGGCCAGTTATTAGGCAGGTGGTACATCCAAGGATACAACTACTTAGCCAATAAAATTGAATTATTTGTTAGCCCTCCTCTCATACTCAGATAAGACATAGAACCACCAAATTTCAAGGCATTTCTTCTCTTCCACACTTGCCAACAAATAAACAGTGGCACAGCCATTAAAAAAGGTTTAAGTTTTGCAGAAACATCTGCATTCCACCATTTATACATAATATCTTTCAACTGCAAGAAAGGGCCCTCCATACCTGCTGATCCTACAAAATATCTCCATATAGAATTAGTGAATGAACATATAATAATTAAGTGTTCAATAGTCTCCTAAACTCCATTATCACATCAACCACACACTACCCCATCACCCATCTTGTTCCTGGTAAGAACTTCTCCAATAGGAAGTATTTGTTTCCATAGCCTCCAATTGAAGAACGATATCTTAAAAGGAATTCCTGCACTCCAAATATACTTATATTTTAAACAGACTTCTTGTTTCTCCCTTAGAAAATCCCATGCAGAATCTACAGTGAATTTTCCAGAAGTCTTCAGCATCCACCATGGTATATCCCACTGCTTTTCATCTTCTGAACTCCTCAGGAGTTGTATTATATGTCTACTAATATCATCCTTAAAAACTTGTTTGAAGCAAGTCATAGTTCCATTCCCCATTCAAAAAACATTGTTTCACTTCATCCAATTGCACATTTCTAGAACTGTCCAGAGGAACTATGTAATGCAGTGCACCTAATTGTGACCAATTATCATACCAAATACTTGAATGGCCACACTTAGGTTCCTACCAAATATGTTGATCTATCAAATCTCTAGCTTCCAACATATACTTCCAAGTTAAAGATCCATTTTTCCATTCAACTACCTAAGGTCTCTCATTTTTACAATATTTATTCCACATAAAGTTAGACCAAAGAGTTTTTCTTGTTCTAAAGACCCACCATAATTTAGCAAATAAAGCTTTAGAAATATCAAACAAAGATCTAAATCCGACACCACCTTCATGTTTGGGTTTACATAAATCTGACCAAGCTACCCAATGTTTGTTATTTCCATCCTCCCTAAATTTCCAATTTTTTTTTGCAAAAACTCTATGCAAATCATGAATAACACACCTTGGAGGATTAATGGCAGACAAGAGATAAATAGGTATGTTGTTTAACACATTATGAATTAACACAGCCTTACCTCCAAATGACAACATTTTTCCTTTCCAAGCTTGTAACTTGTTGTGCACTTTTTTCATCAATTCTGCAAAGTGTACCTTCTTCTTCTTGGCATGACCAATTGGGCATCCCAAATACATTAGTGGAAACTTGCCTCTAACAAAGCCAGTTTTTGCTTCTATCTGAGATCAAATCATGTGATGTATTATGAAAGACAAAAAAAGAACTCTTTTCTTTATTAATCATCTGTCCAGACTGCTTCTCATAATCTCTCAGAGTTGTCATCAATACATCTAATGAATTGCCATCTGCTGACATAAAAATAATAGTATCATCTGCATAGGCAAGATGATTAATCTGATCACTCTATTTTAGTAATCCAAACCCATTGTAGACCTTATTACAGAACAAAGCATTTAAGCTTCGAGATAAAACTTCAGTTGTTAGTATGAACAAAGCAGGGGATAGAGGATCCCTTTGTTTCACTCCCCTAGATGAGTGAAAGAAACCATTAGCTTACCCATTGATAAGTATAGAATACCAGTTGTTAGCAACCAGTCTCCAGACTTTATCAACGAAGTTATTATCAAAACCCATTTCTTCCAACACCTTTATAAGAATGCCCCATTCCACCTTATCATATGTTTTTGCCATATCCAACTTGATCACCACCTTTGCTAGCTTACCCCTGTTTCTGATATCAGCAATAATCTCCTGAGCAAGTAACATATTTTTAGTAATGCTTCTTCCTTTTAGAAAGCCGGACTGATTTTGTGAAATCAGGGATGGAAGAAGAACCCCGACTCTATCATTCATCACCCTTGAGATAACTTTATTAAGAAAATTACTCAAACTAATTGGCCTCATGTCTGAGAAAGATTGACAAATATCTTTCTTAGGAAGTAGTCTACCAAATTAGTATGTGTAATAGACTTAGAAAGGGTGACACCATTAAAGAAAGCACCAACCACATTAACTACATCATCCCTAACTATATCCCAACATTGTTGAAAAAATGTCCAGTAAACCCATCAGGACCACTAGCACTGTCCCCATTGAGATCAAACACTACTTTTTTAACTTCCTCCATTGAAGGAAAATCATTTAATCTTATGTTGTCATCATCAGTAACCCTTTTCCGAATATGTCTCAATAGGGGGACTTCCTCCATATTATGAATGCCTGTGAATTGCTTCTGAAAATACTCCTGAGCAGCAGCAGTCACTAGCTCTTCACCTTCTACCCATTCTCCATCTCTATTCTGAATTCTGTTTATACTCAATCTTTTCTTTCTGCCTCGCACTATGCTGTGAAAAAAACCTTGTGTTCTTCTCCCCTTCTGTTAACCACTGAATGCATGCCTTCTGTCTCCAATACTCTTCTTCAAAATGCACATACTTTTTTAACTCTGCTTGGGCTTTCTGTAAAATCTATTTATTCCCTGTTGTAGGGCTTGTTTCAAATAATGCCTCTTTCACCCTCACAATCTCCTCCCTGATAGCTAACTGTTTGAAAATATCTCTAAAACTTGCTCTACTCCAGTTAGACAAAGCAGTTTTAGTCTTCTTCATCTTTTGTTTCAATCTAATAAACACATCTGCTTCTTTTGAAACCCAGCTATCCTTCACTACTTGCTGAAATTCTGCATGTTCTGAACAAAACTTAAGAAATCTGAAAGGTCTCCTAACAACATCTGTCTTCTGGCTACAAGTTAGTAGCATAAGAGCATGATCAGACCCTGTTCTTGCCAAGTGTTCAGATTCCACCAACCCAAAATTGCCAAGACCAACCTGGTTCATCGTGTACCTTTCCAGTCTTTTAAATATACATTGATCATCAATCCTCCCATTCCACCATGTAAAATGACTCCCTTTGAAACTGATTTCCACCAGATCACAAGAGTTCACACAAAATGCAAAATCCTCATACTCATTAGGATATACATGCAAACCACTAATTTTCTCCTCGTCACTCATAATGACATTAAAATCTCCCCCAATCAGCCAGGGTGAATTCTGAATATCATTGCTAATACAGTAAATATCATTCCATAATTGTATCATCTCCTCAGCATCACACTTTGCATACACAATAGAAACAATAAAATGTTGATTATTCTCCAGAAACAGCAGTGTCAGAGTCAACATCTGATCAGAGTCCGCCAACACCTCTACCTGAATATGCTCTTGAATAAACACCCATATTTTACCATTGCAGTTATAATTAAAATACTCCATACCCAATCTTCTTTTGAATCTTTGAATGTTATCTGCATTCTGAAAAGGTTCCATCAATGCTATGATATTAAACTTGTGATGTCTATGTAACATCTGAATTCTATGGAATGAATTTTGAGATCTAATAGACCTCACATTTTAAAGTAAGGACTTCAACATCATTTGACCCTATTCCTAGCCCCTCTCACTGGATTTGATCTTGTGGGTAACAATACCCCTTTATTCTTGCCTTTATTTGTGATTACTGTTTCAGGTGAAACACATGCTTCATTAAACACCAAGTTCTCAACCTGCAGGTTCACATTTTCTTCCTTATCTTCAACATCAGTAGACTGTGTGAGACATTTATCATGTACCTCCATTGCCCCTTGATGTGACACTATTTCATGTAATGTTTGAACTGGTGGTGATTTTGGACAGACTACTGCCAGTTCTTTCATATTGTGATCCTCCTCAATCCCTCCCTATAATAGTGAATCCTGCAGTTGTACATGATACCATGCTTCTTTTGGGTCCAAAATTTGTAAAGGATTCTGATAATCAACATTCAGTAAATTCAGTCTATTAGACAAATGATTATGTGAAGTTCTTTCATCCTCTTTATCTCCCCTCTGCATTGCACTACTAACCCCTCCATTAAGAAGCATGATATCCTTGCTGTAAACTGAAACAACCCCATCATTTTTGCCACAATCTTCAATTATTTCTCTATCTTTTTTGTCTTCCATTTTAAGTTTTTCATCAGTCTTGTAGTCCAGCCCATGTGTACTCTCAACCCTTATAACCACCGGCTCATCTATCTGCTTCTGATTTTGCACCTCTACCTCAACGACCTCCTCCTCCACTAGTACATTTTTATTAAGAATAGCAAAATGATTGATGTTCTCGTTGATGTCTTTCCTGTCCAGACCCTTAGTCATCAGTTCCCTAACTTTCTTTGTAAAGCTCCTGTTTGTAGGCTTCCATCTACTCTTTACTATCTCCTTGTATAATTGTCTGGTGTCTGTGTACAGTGTTGTATTTTGAGTGTCATCATACTGTTGTACTAACACTGGATGTAAGACCCTACACTCTTCTTCTCCATGCCCCTGTAATTTACACTTCATGCAATAAGCAGGTAAAAAATCATATTGTATTCTCACATTAATAATTATTTTCTCAAGAGTGGATTCATCTTCTAACTGCATTTGTACAAACTCAGGTTTCTCAGTAAACAGATACACTTGGACCTTCACTCTAGCACAACTTGGCCGGGTCTTATTTATCATAGCAAGATCCAATTGAAGGGGATTTCCAACCACAGAAGCAAGTGAGAACAAGACTTCCTTCACAAAGAATGTTGGCAGCAAATCAGGGAATGAACTTCAAATCGTAGCCTTTGTCATCTCTTCACCAGCTTTGAAGTTTGCATCATAAATAAAAAGCCTCATTTGATATGCATATCCATCCTTAGCAATTATGTAGTAAGAGTTTTTCGATAGAATTTTTATATAATCATCCATCCGATCACATCTGATCAGAATATGCCTATTGTGAAGCAAGCCTATTTGACAAGACCCCAATAATCCACACTGTTTTGGAATTAAATCTCGTAACTCATTAATATCAGGAGCTCCATAGGAGAATTTGTCTACCACTGCATATTGCAAATTTTCTATTATATTCATTTGCTGTATTTCGCTCGCTGACATATTAATGATAGGTATACCACCAATGAGAGTCGGCTTTTTCATAGGAATATGTTGTATTTCCACAACATTTTTCTCATTACCTGATTAGCTATGTCTTTTAATTATGTCTGCAAACTTATTAAAAAATGGAGAACTAGGGATTGTGTTTTGACTAGTGTGCATTTTGTTCGGAAGAGGTGGAAACTGAGCAGATGAGACAGAGTCCAGCCTAACCATCAATGGTGGTTGGCCGTCAGCCGGCAACATTCAATCAAGGTGACCTAGTCGCTGCCGCAGGAGTTTAACACATTTTTTATAATCAACCAAATATGTAAGACGTGTGTAACACATTCGTACATGTCAAAATGCCGAATTAAACAAAGACATGTGACATATATATTGAAAATAATTTTTAAATAATGAATTTTGAGTTAAAAAAAAGCCAATGACTTAATGACACGTGGCAATTTTTATCCAAATAATTTTAAAAAAAATTAACCACTTACAAGCCCATCCTATGTTGTCTTCTCCACCACCACCACCCCCACCCCTGATCCTCAACCCCTCCCCCACCAGATTGTCTTCTCCACAATCCACAATACCTACCCCTCCCACACTCAAATCATCTTCTCCGCCACCTCCCACCCCCCAACCTCTCCCCAATCCAGATTGTCTTTCTCCAATATATTTTCATATAATTTAACTATTAGAAAAGAATATTTTACAAAAGCACAATCTCTTTGCAAAATCTAATTTGTCTTACTTATAACTTCAAATAAAACTAAATTCTTCAAATCTAAACAAAGAGTTCCCTGTTAAAAGAATTTCCTAGATTACTTTTATAAAAATATATTTCAAAACATTTCAAGGAGGAAGAATGACAACAAAATAAGAAAAGTTATTTAAGCTTGAAATCTCTTGGTGTTGTAGTACTATTAGATTTATTTCTCTGTGGAAGGAGTTTAAGTTTTGAAAAATGGTGGCTAAAATGGGGAAGAAGAAGAAAAAAATAAAAGAAAAATAGGTTAAATATAATCTCTCCACGCTCTGGTAAGGAGTGTATCACACTCACTGTGTTATGTCAACAAAAAATGTCAAAATAACATAGCGGGACATGACACGAGGTGTCTAAAATGAACAAAGTCTAGTTGGAATGTCTAAGTGAAAATTAGTATCAACTTTAGTGGGCCACCGATATAATAAATTTTAAGAACAATTTACTTTGTTTACAAAAATGTCCTTCATGAATGTAACAAGTAATGTATAAAGAAGGTTTAAAGAGACATTTTTGTCATTTACTTATTTTATCCCGAGATTACTATAACACCCAAGAGGAGAGATAACTTATCCCAATACTAATTATTAATTTCAAAATAAGTTATCCCGAACGTACCAACCAAACAACAATAAAGTGATACTATAATTTAATCTCAAGACTATTTGGTATTATCCTTCTCAGTTCACACCAAACGACCCCTTAAGTCTTAAGTTATACTCCCTCCTCCCTATGTTTCAAGACTCTATTCTTTAACAAAGATAAAATGGTAAATTCATTATATCAAATATTACTTTTTTAATAGATGAGACGAGTCAAAATTGACAAGTAAAAAGAGACGGAGGGATTACCTTTCAAATGTGGCGGAATCAAAATTTAAAGATTATGAACTAATTTTTTTAAAAAAAATTAACAAGTTTTGTATTATCTTTTTTGGTGGTTTGGTGGAATGACCTGGGAGACCCTTGTACTTGACTCTGTTTGTCAGTTGGACCCTCCTACTCCCCACTTTATCAACTGAACCCTTAAACTTGTTGAAACACAACATTTTAAACCCTTTTTTTTGGCTTGTCATTCTATGTGGCATTTTTGTCCAAAGTGCGTGTGATGCACATATTTTGGGCGCGTGAGGGGTTCTGAAAAGGCATTGACAACCACTTTTGACCTTTATAACAATCATCTTCTTCCCTAATTATTTCAACACCATTGTTGATCAAATTTGATTTCCTTATAAACTTCCACTCAATTTTTCTTCTCCAATATTCTCCCTCCACAAAACCTTCTTCTTCTACTTAATCTTCTAATCAAGCCCATAAATTTCAGTGTTTTCATATATATCTATATATCTTCAATTTCATCATACACCAAAAAGAAAAGAAAAATGATTCTTTTTGCAATTTCATCAAACATCTGAACACAAATATCATCCTCCCTTTTCATTAAACACACAAAAAAAGATTTAATCTTTTCTAATTTCATTAAACACCCAAGAAAAATAAAAAAAATTCTCCGATCTCACTAAACATCCACAAAAGAATTGATTTTTTTTCAATTTCATCAAACACTTGAAAAAGAAAAACTCTCCAAAATTAAAGATCACACGATAATTATTACAAAATTGTTAAATTCTAAAATCTAACATACGCAAGAATATAAGGTGATTGAGTGATTTCATTGATACACATTACACTAAACAAAAAGTAAAGATTTTTATACTCTCTTAAAACTAACTATTGCACTAACATACCTATCTAGATCTAAAAACAATGAATAAGAATATAGAATTAATAAAAATCATGAAAAATATTTAAAAAGCAAATTGAGTTGCAATCAAACTATGAAGCTTTAATCAAATGAAAGTTTCACTCAATTATCTAGTAACAAGCTCTTTCAATCATAGTTTTACCACCAAAAATACACATGAAAATAGAGGATTCATAAATTAACCACTAACCGGATTCTTCATATTCATTCACAGATGCAAAGGAAAGAAAAAAGTTAAATTAAAAAAAATGTACCAACAAGATCCTTTCTTGTTTCAACAAAGAGCTGAAGTGGAATAAGGTTTTTTAGACTTTTAACATATAATTTTCTATGTGGCATTTTTAACGACGTGGAAATTAATGTGTATTTAGTTGTATTACACGCATCAATGAGTCATCCATAAAAGGGTTTAAAATGTCATGTTTCAATGGGTTTAAGAGTTTAGTTGGCAAAATGGTGAGTAGGAGGGTCCAATTGACAAACGGAGCCAAGTACAGGAGTTGCCCAGGTCATTCCGCCATTTTTTTTCCTAACTTATTTGAGTTGACACAATTTTTTTTTATAAAAAAAATTACTTTAAAAGTTATGGTTAAATTATATATTAGTGTGACTGATCTAACATGGTTACATCAATATTTAAGCTGATTTTGTTTTTATTAGGAAAAAAATGCCCTTTTCAAATTGACTCTATTTTATTTAAATTATATATTTCTTACCTTTTTTTAAAAAAAAAAGAGAAAGTTTTATATATTCAGAAATTTGATGCAACCATATTCGATTTTCTGCAAATGTAATGAGTAGGGACTTATTCCGATCAAGGGAAATAAGGATGCCACACTTGCGGATTTAGTTGATGTTATCAGCGGTATAGACCAGGATTTGATTAATTTTCTTGGACTTAGCTTGGTTTATTTGCTGGATTCCAATTGTTTTGCTTACTGATCAGTTAAGTTTCCGAAGACTTGACTACAGAGTCAAAAGTCTACGAAAATGATTTATCAATTGTTAGTATATTATAATGTTTCTGAAGACCAGAAACAGAGCACGAAACTACCACTTGATCAGTTCAGTTGCAACTTTTTTTTGTGTACCCCAATCTTTGTTGTTTTTTGGTAGGTACCACCAACCGAATATTAATTAAATAAATTATTTCTAGGTAAACCATGTTTTAATATCCCTGTTAATTTGTTGTGTTTCTTCCTTATGATTCAAACAATAGCCTATGCCGTTTGAAGTTTGCGGTCGTGTGCTCTGGTTAGTGATCAAATAGCTTCTATGTCCAGTGCTTTGTATTTTCCATTTTCTCCACCATGGATATTTCTTAGTATTAATATATGTTCATGTTTTGCAGCAGTATAATTTTTTTCTTTCAACTCGGGGATTTGATCTTGAAAAATGTCTGCAAATAGATTCATGCTTGAAGGTCCTTCTTACCAGGTTTTATTGTTACTGTATTTGATAACTGCTTCTTAATGTCAATTAATAGGCTAGTAAGAAAATTTTGATTGTAAATCCATATAAACTAGCTTTAATCTTCGTGAGTGTTACATATCTTGCAATTTAAACTGGTAGTCAGGGGCAGATTTAGAGGGTTTATAAGGTATTTTTTTTATGTAAATAAATAAATAAAAATTCCCTTGAATATAGATTAGCTTAAATTCCAAGTTCAAATCAAATTTTCTTTTGATTCACCAACATGTTAATTATCTGACACAAATAAGCTTAGGGACCATTTATTATTTTTGCCATGTGGTTTTAGCTACATCAAGATCTGATTAAAAATCTGTTCTTTAGCCTTTTAAGAAGCAGCTATTCATTCACATGAGTACATGATGAGATCGATTTTCTCATGATTTTCTATATCAAGGGAAAATTTGTCACTTTTTCTTGGGAAGTTGTAAAGAAAACAGAGATTTTAAAGTTTTTGCCAATTCATTTCCTCAACACACAATTAATCCATCTGTAGAACTTGAATTCAGGATCAATTCTCAGAAGATGAGGATGAGGACGTGGTTCGTGCTATTGAACTCTCTCTTCAAGAATCAAAGGGAAAAGACATATATATAGGTAGTAAGCCAGCAAGGGTCATTAATAATGTAGCCTTTTCATCTCACCTTTTTAAGCTCAATGTTGTCCTAGTAAGCAGTTTGTATTTTCACCTCTAGCCAATAATTTTCAAGATTTTGGAGCTTCACTGGGTTATTTTGCCAGTAGTCTCATATATAGATTTGGTCATTTATTGTCAGATTTGGAGTTTCACCAGAATGATGAAGTAGAAATACTTGCACAAGTGCTGGAAGAAAGCACATTATCTTATGCAGATTTGAGGTAAATATGGCCCGTGGTATCAAAACTCTCATTCCCTTACAAAATTCCTTCATATTAGTTAGACTTATCATTATAATGAGAAATGAATATTTCCATATTCGGAGAAGGTTAGGCTTCACATAGACTTGGTTATCTAACATAGTTTCAACAAAATTTAGAAAATAATGAGACCATTGCATGAATTTTACTCTTCATCAACCACTGTGCTACTTCTTAGCTGCTCCTATAATGTGCCTGTGAAGATGTTTAGTCTAATCAAGGAAGTGATCAAGATTTGAATGTATATCTGTCACTGCAAATTTATTTTTTTAAGTTGTCTTTGGTATGAAGGAAGCCATTTTCCGTGAACTGACCTATTTTCCGGTGTTTGTCTGCTGAAAAGAACGTTGATTCAAAGTCAGTATAATTAGCAAAACGGATACTTCAACCTGCTGAAAATATGCAGTATTCCATCAAGTTCATGATATATTGTCTAGTTTCCTTTAGATTGCTGGAGGATCATGTCCTCTCTATGAGCACGTGCAATGAAAAAGAATTACAGTTTCATACAGTAGTTCATCATTTTTAACAGAGTTAAAAAATAGAATTACTGCTTCGTATAGTAATTTATCTTTGTACATAGTTACTCTATTTCTTATATCTTATTTACCTCCCTTTGTCTGCAAGCTGATTAAGTTTAAGGTCAGATATCTGTTTACTTAAGCTTTACATCATTACAGCACCAGCACTGAAGGTAGCGAACTGAAATGGTGGAAACTATTCAAGGAGTTTAATCCATCTGTCCATACATCAAAGTAAGTGCAACACAATTCAAGTGTACGTTAGTACGAAAGTATTTATAATTAGGTCTTAATTATCTATGTGAAGTGAACAAAATCACACTTCTATTTGTTAATAAAGCTAATTCTCTACATATCAAAACTAATTCAACCTAATAACTAAATCCTTGAGAAGGTTGTTTTTCAATTTTAGAAATACTAGCAAGCAGTAGTATGAGAAAGTAAAAGCAGTTAATGATTAATTCACTCTATTACTATCTTTTTCTTTCCAGGTTTCAATACCATTATGTCATTCTGAAGTATCTTTTAGCTTGCTACTTTCTTCTTGCATTCCATTTAATCTAATTGGCATTGGTATGCTTTTGTGATTTTGTAGGGGCACTTCTTGGTGGAGAAAGAGTAGCAAACGGTGCAATACTCTTGTTTGTGATGTTTGTGAGGAACAAGTATGTGTTCCTTTTTCTCAAATCTCTTCCCTTTTGCACTTTCTAATCAGTCCTTAGTTTATCCTTGTAAACTGTGAAGATTATTAGTAAAAAATATCTGAATGAGTTAACTGATGCTTCTATTATGTTTGATTATTGCCTTTTAACATCATAAATCTTGTTACAGATTAGCTCGGAGTGGTTAAGGTGTACCTACTGGGGCCAGACTGTCTGTAAAAAGCATATATCAGATGGAACTCCCTGCTGCTGTGCCTGTTCTAGATTTAAGGTTTGTAAACACCTTATATATATATATATATTATTCGGTTGAAGATGTTCCTGATTGAATCTATGGTCAGTAATAAAATGAAGTAATGGATCAACAGACAGGAAATGAGGTGATATTTAGTAATTAGTTCAGTATAGCCCCTAGCATGTTTCAAAAACTGGGCTGAATACTGACCTCTCAATAATAGATGTCAAGTTAATCCTTTAAGTTTCTTACAGTTGCTCAACTTATAACATGATAACTGAGAACTTACTCACCTGTTTGCAGATAGGAGATGTCAAGTATATCACTCTGAGTGATGGTCGACAACTTTGCCCTGATTGTCATTATACAGCAGTGATGGATCCTGAAGACTGTAAGCCCCTTCTTGATGAAGTTTACAGATTTTTCAAAGGATTAAACATGAAAATCAGATATTACATTCCAATTCTGCTAGTTGACCAAGAAGAGATAATCAGAATCCATAAAAAGGTGTGTAGAACATATGCCAACATTAGCAAGGTGAATTTTTATTTTTACCTTCATATTTGTTGTATTAATAGCATTTCGTTGATTTCATAGAGCATACTTGGCTCGACGATTTATGAGAAATTTGAACTGGACGCGGTAAATTATGTGAGTATATCTGTTTCTATTATAGATTTCTGTTAGATGGGTTGATATCTTCTGCAATATAATGTACCAATTTATACATTTTTATGGTTCCCAGTCTGGGGGATAAAAAATTTAAGCCTAATGAGTAAAGATTATTATATATTTGAAGGTTTATAGAAGATGACTTTAAAGAAGAAGAAGATGAATTGAACCAGAGTAGTATATTATTTCTCCACAAAAGTTACTTTACATTGAGACTCTAGTCTTGTATTTATACACATACTCATCCCTCTAATTGTTTCTTGAATGTAACAAACTTTTAACTAACTGACTAACAGTGTTCTAACTATAATTTGGACCTTTCCTCTTTTGCTTCTTGAGTTCTGTTAACACTCCACCTCAAACTAGGAGAGGCAAATATATTTAGAACTCCTAGCTTGGACAATAAGAACTCATGTTGTGCTTTGGTCAGACCTTTTGTGAGGAGATCAGCAGGCTGGTTCTGAGTAGATATGTAGCTCACACTGATTAATCCTTGTTGCAGCTTCTCTCTAATAAAATGACAATCGATTTCAATATGTTTAGTACGCTCATGATAGACTGGATTAGCTGCTAACTGAATAGCAGACTTGCTGTCACTGTGTATGTGTACCGTAAGCCTTACTTCAGCCTTTAACTCCTTCAGCATTCCCACTAACCAAACTAACTCAGTCACAGTAGATGCCAAGCTTCTATACTCAGCTTCAGCTGAGCTCCTTGATATTGTTGTTTGCTTCTTGGCTTCCAAGGATACCATAGACTCTCCAAGTTTGATTACATAGCCTGTTACAGATCTCCTTGTAATAGGGCACGCTGATAGCCTGTTACAGATCTCCTTGTAATAGGGCACGCTGCCCAGTCTGCATCACAATAGGCTGTTACCTCATTGTTTGGATTACTTGACAGTAATATACCCTGACCTGGTTGTTGTTTGATATACTTGACAATTCTAAGTGCAGCATCCATGTGAGACCTTTTGGGTTGTTGTAAAAATTGACTTAAAGTTTGGATGCTGAAAGAAATATCAGGTCTCGTCATGTCCAGGTATAGAAGTTTTCCGACTAACTTCTGATAGGAACTTTGATCTACAAGTTTGTCTTCTTGATTTTGCCCTGTTTGATCATCATACTGTTTAGATGTCAACTTGACATTCACATCAATAGGTGTGCCAGAAGGTTTAGCAGTAGACAGTCCCACTTCAGATATAAGTTGAAGTGCATACTTCCTTTGACGCATAACAATTCCAGCCTCAGATCTTGCAAATTCTATCCCAAGAAAATACTTTAACTCACCTAAATCTTTCATTTTGAATATCTGTTGTAGAGAATCT
>JAJOOR010000871.1:0-70413 GCA_036250505.1 Solanum acaule | reverse complement strand
GGGGTAATAGTGTAATTATTTAGTGGGGTATGAATGTAAAGGGGTATATATTTGTAATTATTTTGCTTTTATGAGGTATTTGCTTAATTTCCCCAAAACACTCTTAAATTCAGTACGAATTATTATTTTCATTCATGAATTATTGACAAATTAAAAACCATTTAACTTGACTAATTGAATTTAAATACACTCCGATCTTACAACATGAGTGCAATACACCCTTAAATTCTCGCCTAGTTTAGGGGTGTTTTAACAATTCTTTCGGCTTTTTATTAAGAGTTTCATGCTCCTACAAGAGTTTGAGACCACTTCCTATATCATGTAGTAGATCGGGGGTATATCTAAGTTTAGTTGGTCAAGTCGAGGGATGCTTTAAATACTGTCAATAATTCGAGAAAGAAACTAATAAATTGTGTCAAATTCAAGGGTGTTTTCAATACTTTTTTCAATCATAATTTATCATATTAGAACTTGATTTATCTAATTAGATCAATTTTTAAAAAAATTAAAAGAAATATTTTTTATCAATTAAGTTAAATTATTTATGACTGCTAATCAATTAATAAAAAATCCATAATAAGTATTTATTGTTTTAATTATCAATATAACATGTTTATAAATTGATAACTAATAACTAAATTGATTATTTTTCGAACCAACTGATAGGCCGCCTAAATTTGGTTAAAGGCCTAATTATGTTGCTATGAGTTAAAGAGAGACCTTTTAACTCAAATAATCGAACTGGTTAGCAATTTTTCTTAAGCAGAGAGTAGTTTTCGCCATTCCTCCAAAGCACCCGCTCCAGAATTTGCAGTCCTGGTCGCCGGTCGCTGGTCGGCCTTCCTTATCTAGAGTAAATCTTTCACTTTTGTGAGTTACAGAACCCTAACCTAAGCATTTGATATTCATAAACCTTTTTTTTTGCTTTGTGTTTAACAACTTTTTCGTTTTGCATATTGATTAGTGGAACTGTTGGGTGTGTTGCTGATAGTTAACAAAAAATACGAATTTTTTTTTTTTTTAATTTCATTTAGTTTCTGGTATGATTTGGTGGTATAAGTGAGTATTGTTATCACTAAGATTAGTTTTATAGAAATTGTTGAGATTTACTGAATGCTAGAGTATTATTTTTGTGTTGTTAGAGGATACCTTTTAATTTGTTTGAGTTGATGAACTTTTAGATGCTGCCTTTTTCTAATAGATTGCTAAAATCTCTGTAGATTGCTAAACAATTGTCAGCTCACTCAGATAGGATAAGGTGTGGTTGTTATCGTGTTTGTATTGATTGAAGTGCAAAACTTTGACTTGTTACTTAAAATGGTGGTTGTGATTTCTACTCGAATAGATAAATTTGGCCAAGTTTTGCGAGTTGTTGGACATCGCTTTTGGTCAAGCAGTTTGGTTCATTCTTTTTCAGAAACAAAAGATGAAGTTGAAACAATTGCTAGAATCATTAATGACCACCCTTTTCCTGTTCAGCCTCTGCAACCAATGCTTAAACGTCATGTCTCTTCGAGTATCCTGTCTACCATGTTTGTGGAAAATGTCATTGGTTGCCTATTTGCGGCACATGCAAATGGTCTTAAAGCATATGAATTTTTTGAGTTCTGCCTCCACCATCCTGAGTATAGTCCAACCTCTGATGCATTTGAGAAGACACTTCACGTACTAGCAAGAATGCGATACTTTGATAAGGGTTGGGAACTAATGAAGAAAATTCAACAGCTACAACCGTCGTTGCTCACCCTTAAGTCATTGAGCATCATGCTATCAAGAATAGCAAAATATCAGTCCTACGAAGATACCCTTGAAGCATTTGAGAAGATGGAGCAGCATTTATTCCCCGGGAAGAAATTTGGCACCGAAGAGTTCAATATTCTTCTTCGAGCATTTTGCTCACAGAGGCAGATGAAAGAAGCTCGATCAGTATTCAACAAACTCCATTCTAGGTTCCCACCTGATATCAAGACAATGAATATCTTGCTTTTGGGGTTCAAGGAATCAGGGGATATTACTGCTGTAGAGTTATTTTACCATGAGATGGTTAAAAGAGGTTTTAAGCTTAATTCTGTAACATATAGTATAAGAATTGATGCATACTGCAAGAAAGGTCGTTTTGGTGATGCTTTGAAGCTGTTTGAAGAAATGGATAGGGTAAATTGCTTGCCTACAGTAGAAACAATAACAACTTTGATTCATGGAGCAGGGATTGCTCGTAATATAAGTAAAGCTAAGGAACTCTTCAATGAAATCTTCAAGAGAAATTTTCAACCAGACACTGGAGCCTATAATGCCCTTTTGAGTTCTCTTATCAAATCCAGGGATGTCAAATCTGCAGCAGTCTTAATGGATGAGATGGAGGAGAAAAATATTGAGTTTGACAATTTAACTTACCACACTATGTTTTGGGGATTGATAAGATCAAATGATGTTGGTGGTGTCATTGATCTTTACGAAAGGATGGTTGACAAAAATTTCTTGCCTAAGGCACGTACTGTTGTGATGCTGATGAAATTCTTTTGTGAAAACCAGAGAATTGATCTGGGTTTGAGCTTATGGAATTACCTGATGAATAAAGGGCACTGTCCACACTGCCATTCTTTAGAAATTCTGGTCACAGGATTGTGCTCCCGTGGGAGAGTCGAAGAAGCATTTGAGTGCTCTGAGCAAATGTTGAAGAGGGGTAGGCACATGAGCGAGCTAGTGTTTCAGATGTTGAAGAGGTCTCTCTTACAGCTGGGAGAGGAGGAAAAGTTACAGAAGCTCTACCAAATGACAAAGAGATTAGAAATGATATTGCCTCCTAATGGACAAATTATTGGCACAGCCTAGGTACAGAGCTGTAAGTAAGGTGAATAAAGTTACTTGCTTGATTTATTTGATTCTACACCATAGCTGAGATATTTCTGTGAGTTAAATATTCATTTTGGTTTTAATGAGTGCTCAGTTTTAGTTGGAATTTGTGTAACAATGGTATTGGTATGGTCTTTTTATTTGTTTGGGTTCAATTTTTTGTTGCCGTTACACATAGCTGTTTCATGACCACTGAAACTGTCTATCGGATTTTTTCTGCAAAGAGAGACTGTTTCTATTGTGTTGTTTCAGATTTATTGGATAAATTCTACTGTTGTTATTTTACAGGAATGCTAAAAGATCATTTTTAAGTACGCTGAGCATTTGGCCTCAAGCACATGATTTATATCTAAATCTTTTATCTCTACTCATGTGGCGTATGCTCCCTTTTCTTCTCTCTCTGAAATGTTTGAACACTTGTATAAAATGGAAAGATTCATGCATCATGAATTTGTTTTGGTATTTCAGGCTCTTCCACAATCTTCATTCGTTGAGTTTAGGTTGTGCAAGTTTATTATGCTTATGGGTTTTCTGCTTTTGGTTTTCCTAATTGTCATTGTATTGTTGTTAGTATAAGACCATTATGGGAACATATTTCCTGCTAAATTCTGAGAATTATCAGTGGCAGTAGACTTCATTTTTCACAGTAGCCTCTACAGTTGTGTATGTCTAGATGAGTACACGTAGACGTTATACGTTATATTACTATTTGTTAAGGCTAAGGTGTCAAGGTTCTCCAGGCCAATTTCTACTTTAGATGTTACCTGAATCCTGATATTTAATTTTATCTCAATTTGGATTTCCTTGCAGTGAGTTTACAAGTATGGGTTAGACCATTTCTCCTTATAGTAATCTATTGCTTGTGTGAATTCCACTGAAATGTCATGGCATTTTGTCTTGCTCATGTATTACTATCATTTATATGTTCTTTTGGTCATTTAAACTTAGGTGCTGTTGGTGTTTTGGGCTCAAATTTGCTTATGGGGAGGGTTTTCAGAAACATTAAATGCAACTGATCTATTGACAAAGGAGAGTAAAATTCCTCTGCTCTATTTGCTTGATATCTGGCAGTAAGGTTATTTAGTTGCTTGAACAGTTACCAACCTTACACCAACTTTTGCACCGTATTATCGGTTGTCAGGTATGTTACTCTTCATAATCAGTTCAATGTGATCACTACTTCAACAAAATGTCCTCTATTCAGGTGTCATATGCTGTTGTGCTAACATTTATGATTATGAAACTTTCATGCAGCCACAGGGGGCATCTGCTCACAATTTTGTGATTCAGTTGGCACTTTCAATGGTGAGTAATCTATTCTTCATAGATTCATCAGAAACGACTTGTGTGTTTATTTTCTCAGTGTTTGATTGTTTATTATAATTTTGATAGGTTGCTTCAGAGAGCACTTAAATCTACAATGCACAGTAATGGAATGGTTAATTTAGTTAACAAGGTCGGCTTTCTTTTGGATATAATATGTATAGTCTTATTTCTCCTCAACAATAGCTAATAAAGGCTAATTGAGTTTATTTCTTGCCAGTTCTTTGAGATGCAACAGATTAATGCTCTTAGGCCTCTTGGATATATAAACACAGGGCTGGTCAGCAGGTACCATCCTGAGAGATTATTTTCTTTGATAGAAGTTTTTCCTATAAAAGAGGTTATGTGATCACACTTATTACAGGTTTGTTATTCAGTTTAGTCCTTAAACTCCTTATTTTGTAGATCTGTAGAAGTTACTTTGATAGCTTACCTTCATATGGGACACTTTGCCATTGCAGGTGCTACATGCAATGCATATAAATGTTAGAAAGTATCATTTCGGCAGTGCCGTCTAAAATTATGACTTAGATCCCATCAGAAGTAACTGGGAAGGATCTAAATACTGAAAGGTACTTCCCCAGTTTCTGTTATGCCCTCATGATTTGCGTTGCAATCAGTGTGATGGCAGTCTGGCACTATCAGCCATCTATTTACTCCCCTCTCTCAGTTTTTTTCCCCCAACAGCTGGTTTTTGGAAATTATTGCTCGACTTCTAAACATGGGTAGTTTCATGTCACTTGGATGGAAGATGTTTAATTGCTGGAAATGATTGAATATTTGACTGTGTATCCTGCTGGTCGCTTGGTAGTCTTTACTGATTTTGTGAATACTTTTAAGCACTACCATTAATCACTTATCTCCATCATCAGTTTTGTAAAATACAAGTTGTAAAGTGGTTGTCATCTGGGATAGTCCTTGATTTCATGATTTTTTCTGAAGTTCAACATATATATGCAATTATACATGGAGGGAGAAGGCAGGACTTTAGCTCCATCAATTATTTAAACTGAACGTGGTGCATATATATTAATTATAAACAAGTTGCGCTACATGTCACATAGAATGACCTTCTGCGGTGGCCCAATTGGTCACAACTGTGTAATTTAGTCAGACTGAAATATGCTACTTTTCATATTCAACTGTTCAATTCAAAGACACAAGATCTGAATGCGATTTTTCTAGTCATGGTGTTGCTTGCTATCATTTTTTCAGTCCTCCTTTTAGTTTTCTTTCTTTTTGTTCGAAGTGTCAACCCTTTGTGAAAAGAAAAAGAAAGTAATCTTTTGTCATTCTTTCATTGAAGCTAAAATCATAGAAGGTTTAACTTGTAACAGTAGTCTTACTTCATTTGCTTTTATGGGTTCTGAAGGGATTGAATGGGTTAATAAATGAGTTGAGTCCATCTTTAAAAGGTCCATTGCGTTTCCAACATATCCAATTCAACCAATACATTTCACCTGTGAGTAAATATACCTAATTCGCAGAGGTGCTTTTTGACCATCATTTTCTATGTTCCCCATGTTGTTAAAGGGCTGCTTGGAGTTATGAAGGACGTGGATAGGGGTTCTGGTGTAAGGTTAGATAGGTTGGAAGGAGGAAGAAAGATGTCTAGTGGTTGCATCTTTGGGTGTGGAGAAGATAAGACATATGGGGTGGAGTTGGGAGGAAGGAAAAATGCTAAACTTGGTGCTGTGGAGTTAATGGGAAGGAGCGCAAAGAGGATGCTTGTGGTGGGAAGGAGGGAAGTACCAGTATGGTAAGGGAAGGGAGAACGGCAACCTTTGCATGGTGAGAAAGAATGCCAACTTCTTTCTTTTTTTGGGTGGGGGTGGGGGTAGAGGTTCTGGACGTGGCACGGTGGGAGAGGGAGGGTGATATGCTTGTCATGTGTCATCAAGAGTCAACGTGGAACTAAGTTTATCCCTATATTTAAAAAGATTTCCAAATCTGGAAACCAAATAAAACACATTTGAGTAGAGAGATGGAAATGCCAAAAAATAGAGATAAGATCCAACTGCTCCGGTGGTAACAACTGAATGATTTTCACGTAGACATCTATTTCTTACAATTTTTAATCTGTGCGTATGAACTAAATGACTCAAAATGCCTCCTTCAATCTGAATCTGTCTATCCATGGGATAACATTAGTTTGTTATGGCACTTGATCTTAATGTCTCAATCAGTTATAATTTTTTTCCCATGAACCAAGATAACTAATGACTGTATGAGCGGACATATTGTTCCCTGTATTAGTTCCATATGTAAGTAGAATTCTTCTAATGTTGAACTGCATTAAACTATCAATATGATGATTTTCTGTTTCTGTGTAAATTTAATAGTTATAATTGCCATTTTCTTAGTCAAACAGAGTTATAATACCTTGAACTAGTAGTGTTTACATATTGGCTTCTCATTTTGCAGGTTGAGGTAACTCACAGGCTTACCAATGACAGCGCCACTGTTCTGTTGTCAGATGAGTTGAACTCTATACTAAAGAGATTTATCATCGGCCTCTTGTTGATTGTCACAAGAACACAAAACTCTTATTATAGAAACAATGGATGAGCCTAGTTAGTACAAAACTTGTCTTTTGAGGAAAATGTAATGTCCTCATGTGACAAGGTAACAAGTGTTTTATTCCCAATAGTTTCTTCTGTATTCATCTTTCCACTATCTATTGTGGATTAACCATACTAGGAGTACTAACTAGCAGTTCTACACGGTGTAGTTTGCAGAGGATAGAGTATATGCACATCTTACTCATCCCTACCTCATGAAGATAGAGAGGCTATTTCCAAAAGACCTCAATGTATACCAAAAAACATACAATACAAAAGAGATATAATATATATGATATACTATTAACCATGTGGTTTAAGTATATAGTATAACAAGAATTAAATGATATTTAATTAGGGGAGTATAATATGTCTTGTACTCTTTTTTTCCTTAATCAAAATTTTGTGTCCTGGCAAAAATTTTAATGAAGAAACTCTCAATTCGTATTACTAAATATTTATACTCGTTTTTTTTCACCACAAGTTTTTTCGTAAAAATATTGTGGATGTCAATGTGGTCAAATAGTAACATACTCTTGTTCCAAAGTCTATAACCTATATATATACTAGGGGGCAATGGCTCGTGCCCAATATTTTACAATTTAAAGCCCAACATTTTATAGTAGTAGATGCATAAAGATACACAACTATAACCATACAATTACATTGATGCAAAAGTACAAAGATAGAGAACTATAAACATTTATAACTATTTTGATGCAAACGTATGTTGAACCAAGTACTTAAATTTTGCATAAAAAACACCTTCATTCTTTTCTCTCTCTACTTTTATCTAAATTAGTACACTTGACTTGAGATTTTCAGCAAATCAAAATTAATTTCAAGATAATGACAACGAATGTAGGAGATTAAAACAAATTTTGATCTAAATCATAGATCAATAAAATCGAGAATGCAATAAGAACATATTAGTATTGTGGATATCCAGCATACAACTATTATGTTTTATAAAAAGGGGACAGAAATGAAATAGACAACAATACATGTTGCTAATGTTGAGCAAGTTTACATCATGGGTTCTTCAAAGATAGATGATCTCCATAAAAAATAAAAAAATCACTGTGAGGAGCTTAATCAATCAGTTCATCTAGAGTGAACAATTGTAATCAAAATAAAAAGAAGGAATATCATTTCTATTGTCCGAATGGTAGGATTAACAAAAGATACGATCCTTGTCAACTTAGAATGCTCTTGGTTGGAAAATGAGCATACCCTCTGCTCAATTCTGGTGTGGATCAGTACCTTGTAGTTGCCTTGTTGTTATTCTTGGACGTATTGTAGGGGATGACACAATGTTATCATTCTCACTACATTTACTAAGTAATCTCCCTCCCCACAAAGAAATTTTAATGAGAAATGATAATAGTTTATACAATGCACACATTAATGGTACATGCGTGTGTAACACATTATTTACAAATGCTCTAAATAACTGCTTACTAAGTTTGTCCTCGCCTTTTGCTCGATCTGCACTTATGTTAAAAGCTAATAAGTTCTTGCTATAATACTAATGCTTAGTCCACTTAGTAAATATTTTGGGAGGTAGACAATAAGAATTTTAACGACAACCAACAAAAAGGAATTCATCAAATTTTCAAGCAAGTAGCAAGCACACACATTCACAATATTTTAGAGAATTAACTTTCTAAAACATTAACCTAGTCACATATATCTACACAATATTCTGCACTATGGGCTATACAAGTTAATTAATTTTGATTATTGTGATACTGCAACTCATCAATTAAAAACTCCCAGAAGCTAAGATAAATAAGTATAGATTAATCAGTTTCATTAACTTGTTAACCTTCTAAAATAATTTCTTAATTTTGCTTGAAGCATCAGGGGAAAAACAGTAATGTATCTGAGCAAGTGTTCAAATTCAAAAAGATGGTGGATAGATATTTTGTGTTCCTACTTGTGTGTTGATACTTCAACACCCTGCAGTTGAAAGTGACATTCTATGTTAAGGATATTCGGATCAATTTGGTGCATGCAAAACGTATAACTTCTTCATGAGTAACTTCAACACATACAAGATGCACCTTTTTGTCTTCTCTTTACAAATTTTAGGGAATAGCTTCATGACATGGATAAAACATAAAAGATTAATGAAAAACCAATTGTATGAGCTCAAATCTTTCAGATAGTAACAAATTATGACACCTATTTCTCTATCACTCCTTTGTGACACCACTGTAAGACGATATGTGTATTCCTAAAAAGCTGCAATAAATGATGATTAACACATAAAATGGTATGAAAATGGGAAAACTTTACCCAATATGATCAAACCAAGATTATTTGGATAATCTCAATTCCACCAGACAGATTCCTAAACAACCATACGGTACCACTTCAAATATGCACTCTTCATCCTTTCTTTTATTATATACGCAATAAAATATCAGCTACGAAATCGATTTTTAGAAAGTTACGACCAACAAGTTCCTATTATCATTAGAAAAAGAAAACAGGTATTAGCAAAATCATAAAAGTGACCGCAGCATCTGTCACATACGTAACTGATCATTTACTAATAGATTAGGATCAATATTTTGTTCATAAACAAGATATCATCCAAGTAATAAGGACTCCGTTTAGATGATTTTGGTCAAATCAAAATAGTTATTTCGTAGGTGTGAGCAATGGAATTGATTTTCTTCTCTGGGCTTTCTCACTGTCAGCTCATGTCCGCGATTTAGACTTTGCAAGTCCAATCAAGAGTATTTGTTATTAGTTCATCAATGTTGAATCTTAGTCCATGTGTCTATAAAAGATATGTTGAGTTGTTGACAATAACATGGGCAAAAAGAGTTGGAAAACCATAACAATTAGAGTTCTCTCCAATTTATTGTATCTTAAACTCAGATGCATCTATTCTTCTTGTTAATGTCCAAGCTCTTACAATGAGAAATAAAGGAGGATAAAAGAAGAGTCCAGTCTGAGCAATAATGAAAGCCATTGAAATCAGAGCACACCAAGAACGACTTTGCACAAAAGATTACTTGAAAAGTCAGTAGAAATTGAGAGATCGATTAAAAATTCCAAAAGATTCACATGTAAATATAGAGTATATTATACATACAGATTGAGTTTTGCCAAATTCAAAACCCTTCCTTAATTGCCTTTGTAAGAGGTCCTCTATACTATTGATGTTATTATACGAATCTTGTATGACATTTGTATTATAGGAATATATGAAATTCTTAAGTAGATTTTGAATGCAATACATCTTGCGAGAAAAATAACATATCCTAAACTTCAGTAACTTTGGAACCAAGTAACAATGCTCTCAATCTCTTATTTGTTTTTTGTGAAACTAAGAAACGTTCTAGCGTTTATTTCACTTTCAAAAAAAATTCATGTTTTACAAGTGACTACTAAAGGTATATATGCCCATAGAAATGCTTAAAAGTCTACATATAAGTCCATTAATCTAAAGACACAAATAAGCATCTTCAATCATGGCAAGTCAACCAATCTCTCTCTCTCTTCTTTGATTACTAATCTGTGAGGACCTCAAGAGAACAGTCTCGTATAATTATGTGTCCTATTTCACCAGAGTTAAAAAAGAATTTAATTTAAAATATTTTAAGTTAGAAAGCTTAAAATTGTCGTATTTCAAGTTCATAACTGGACAAATACGAACTAAGCAGCATTCTAACCAATTACCAAGTCCAATAGTACAACCAACTACCTTTAATTGTCACGAAACCATGCTCTAACCCATCCCTCAACTTTATATATTATTAGCCACATTAATGTCTAATATAGATTTAGTACTGTTTCAGACTCAGGAGTTAGGATCAACATCACAAAATATTAAGATGAAGACGAAATGTAAGGTTTATTAAACAAAATCATAAAAGCAAGATGATATGAACACTACTTTTTTACTAACTACAATAACCCTATTAATAATATGAATCAAGAGATAAATTACAATATGAAAGTTTCTTTATTAGACTGTGTAAGAATTAAAAGAGTCAAGTGCATCTTCAGGCATAACCCCTTATTTTACTAAAACAACTGAAAATAAGATGACAGATTACTTTACCTGTAAATCCAACAAATTGAGGCAGTCAAAAACTCTCAAAATCAGCATAACAATCCTTTTTTACTCTTTAATGATTGATTACGACCACTGTAACATGCTTTTGTACCTGTATCAAGTTATTGTTAAGCTAAATTGCACAGATTCTTCACTTTCGATGCCGCACCCATGTCAGATTCTCCAAAAATATACTACTTTGTCGAATTCGACACGCACCCCTAGACATTTTTGAAGAGTCCGAACAACATAGTTGTTAAGAACAAAACACGTGCACAACCGTAAAGACAGTCAACAAAAGCTACACTGAACAAGATATCAAAAGAGTCCTACATAATAAAAAAATAGAACAAGTCATATTTTACTTGCAATTATTCAAAACAACTTGGTGTTTCGTCAAGAAAATTTCTAAATAAGAGCATGATACTTCACACCTTACACCCATTGAAAAGAGAACCCAACGTCAATTGAAATCCCTCTCCAAAAAAGTAGAGATACCTATAAATTTCATATTTTTCATAAGAAGAAGTGCGAGAAGTGACAAAGATATGCAATTTTCTTTTATACACATGCCCCATAAATATTCGTTATCAATATTATCATATAGAAGTAAATAACATACCTCTCATATTCATGAATGACAAATGAGAATGTTGTAAAATAACATCAGTCAGAAGACGCAGAAAACCCCCCAAATATCATGTAGTTGTTTCTGGCACAACAACAAACACTTGGTATGCATCAAACATCTCAAACAATATGATTTAAAAAGAGTGCAATTCATACTATTCTAGTTAATGATTTGTAATCAAGTTGTTAAATGTTGGCAAGTCATTAGTCCTTCTCTCATCACATACAAATATTACTTACTTTCCCCATACCTACAATCTTAGAGCTTCAAATATGGTTGGGAAATGGACAATTTATTTTAAGTTGTGTGAAGAATAAAATAGAACACAAATAGTTTGTTAGCAATGTAGTGTTCAAATTTAGTGGGAAAAAGAAATAAAGAGAGTATAAATTCAAAATATGCATCCACAAATCAAACAAAGAAATAAACTTTGTGAATGTAGAAGAACTAATAGACCCAACAAAGCTAATGTTTGTTTACCGAGAAAGAATAGTTGAAAACTCACCATTGAGATCGATGAACTCCAAAAGAAAGCTCCACAACCATGGCGATGGAATTAAGGCAGAGTGGATTCAAAGGAAGTGGAGCTAAGCAAGTGTATGAGTAATTAAAGGGAAGACACGTGTTATACTTGGTACATGTGTCTTAAATAGAGTGAATCATCAGATTGCACCAAAAGGTACTTACACTGCAACAAATAGTACAAGTTTTAATAGCTATGTTAGTACACCCAACTCTCATTTTTCTAAATAAGGATCACCCAATTCTCTGTTAGTACACCCAACTCTCTGTTAGTACATCTAACTCTCATTTCTAAATAAGGGTAATAATAATATCCCCTTCTTCTAATATTTAATATTAGAAAAAACACCAAAATATCCAAAGAAAAGTTACTGATATCTCTCTTCTTGCTATTTAAGTTTTATACACTATCTTCATTTTATAACAAACGGCTAATTAAATAGCTCCTTTAGATATACTACGTAATTTACTTGCTACATATTGACCAAATATTAAATAATTTTCTTTAAAAAAACAGACAATATCGTAAAAACTATACCACCAACACTTTGTTTGGATGGTTGTAACCCGTTGTATTATATTGTATCATATCGTTTAAATTTATCATTAGGTAAGAATAAAACATCCATTTGCATATTTATCATTAGGTAAGAATAAAACATTCATTTTATGCAACGATCAATTTGGTATAATCGTTTCGTTATCTTAATATTTTCTTCTTATTTTATATTTACTTTTTATTATTATTTAATAACTATATTTTATTTTTTACCATAACTTTTCATAATAGTTATGCCCGTTATTTTATTTTTTGTAAAACAATCACCCAAACAAAGATATCGCTATTTGTCCACCTCGGTGTTTGAGACAAAACAAGAAAGAGATACAAAATTGAGCAGAAAATCCAAGGTTCCTTCGCCTCTCCGATTATCGGTCCTCTCGTTGTTTTGATAGCAAGCAAGATTTCATCTTTTCTGCAAATTTAAGCAATTGGGTTTTCAATATTATCAAATAGCGCCTTCAAGGGAATCTGAATTGATTTCAATTTCATATGTTTTCTGTAGCAGACTCTATGTTGTTGTTGTTTTTGAGAACGAAGAGAAATCATAGTAAATAGCATTCTAGGGCATTCAAAATTTGAACATTTGTACCGCTAACCCCATTTCCATTTGAGTATCTGGGTTCAAAATTTGAACTTTGTTTGTCTGAACCCATAGCTCATACTGTGTAAGTGGTGATTAGTAAATGGCAACTTGGATTTATGTGAAAACCCAAAGAAATGGGTACTTGAGTTTATGTGATGCAATGTTTAATTTTCATCTTGTGCGAAGGTTTTCTCTCTGGTCAATGAAGAAAGATCCAGATCTTGAAGCTGCATTACATAGAAATCGTAGATGGGTAGTTAATAATCAGATTAAGAACATTATTATGAGATGTCCTGACCAGGTTGCATCAGTAAAGTATCTGCAGAAGAAGTTTAAAACTCTTGATCTTCAAGGCAAAGCTTTAAATTGGCTTAAAAAATACCCTTGTTGCTTTGAAGTCTACCTTGAGAATGATGAGTATTATTGTGGGATGACTAAAAGAATGATGTTTTTGACTCAAGAGGAAGAGTCTGTAAAGGATATGCAAGAACCGTTATATGCAGACCGATTAGCTAAGTTGTTGATGATGACCCGTGATCAAAGGTTGAATGTTATGAAACTTAATGAACTGAGGAGAAATTTTGGATTTCCTGATGATTATTTGCTCAGAATTGTACCCAAGTACCCTCAAATATTTAGAGTTGTTAACCACACTGGGAGACGGAGTTCGATGGAGATAGAGCTCACAGCCTGGAATCCTGATTTAGCTATTTCTGCAATCGAAAAAATGGCTAAAAAGGATGGTCGAGAGCCATGCTTTCCGTGCTCGTTGCCTCCAACTTGGGTCAAATCATTGGAAAGGTTTGAAGATTTTAATTCTACTCCATATATTTCACCTTATTCAGGATTTGATGGTTTAGTGGAGGGCTCAAAGGAAATGGACAAGAGAACAGTGGGGTTGGTGCATGAATTGTTGTCATTGACCTTGTGGAAAAAAGCATCAATTTTCAAATTGGGCCATTTTAGAAGAGAATTATGTCTACCAGAGAAATTAAATGTTTTTCTGCTCAAACATCCTGGAATATTCTATGTTTCTAACAGATACCAAATCTATACAGTTCTCCTGAGGGAAGCATATAATGGGTCTGAACTGATTGAAAAGGATCCTCTTCTTGTTGTCAAGGAAAAGTTTGGTGAATTGATGCAGGAGGGACTCCATGAATATAATCGCAGACATTATCTATTAAATTTGGAAAAGAAGAGGAACAGAGGCATGATAATGCCAAAGCCAGAGAAAAGGAGGAACCAAAGCGACGAAACATCAGAACAAGATAAGGAGGGAGGAGATCTAGGTGGCATATTTGATCCGGAAGAGAGAAAGCGGTTTTACAAAGTTCTGTTTGATGACAATGCTCCATAAGGAATGGAAGATGTAAACATATCCATATTAACATCAGTTTATTTCTCTGATCTCCTTGTGCCTCTCCCTGTTGCCCTACCAAGAAAAGCTTAGAAGATGAGCTAAAAGAATCAGTTAGGATCAGCTCTTTTCTTTCTCTCCTTATATATTTGTTTCAGGTAAAGATTGGCTACTTCTGAATGATGATATATGTCTGCACCTAATCTGCTCAATTAATTTTGTTAAATGTCTTTTTGTTGTTGAGCGGTCCTGAGACTTACAAACTGATTTTTTTTATCTCAAGAAATAGAGAAGGATAAAAAGATTTTGTGCCACTTGTATAGTTCATTTTGCACCATTTTCATATTTTATACTATTTATGGTATTCTTAATGTAACACACCTTTTTCTTTTCTTCTAAGTTAAAACTTGGATCAAATTTGAAATATATACATTAAATGTATAGCCATGCGTTTACTGTGGATTCTATAGCATTCATGAGCGCCTTGAGACGTAAAAGTTCAGGGCTTTTCGATTTGTAATTGTCAAAGCTGGGGGCTATGATAGACATTATCTAGAAGTTCTACTTAGTGATCAAAAAGAAAATGTGTAATGATCACATAGAAAATGTGTTCTATGGGCTGAAGTATTTTCTGTTAAGTTGAGGATGGGAGTAGGTCAAATTTCATCACTTCTCTCAGTTCAGTTAAAGGTGTAAATATAATTATTAATATTGTGCTCGAAGAGTTTTTTCAAAGAAAAGTGTAGGCTTGAATTTTGTTACTTTAATGTTGTTTCAGTACTTGAAGTTGGGATGAGCCCTTTCTTCTTGAAATATTCTAGCCCCTAAATAAATAAAGAAGATGTTAGAAGTACGACAGAGGGAAGATTCAAGGGCATTGGCAGCTTTCTTGTGCTATCATCAAATTTCCTTGCTATTTGAAATCTATTATTTGGTCTTGCCTTTTATGAAATTGTTTTCAAATGAATGTATAATGTTCTGAATTTGTCCTATTTAACTTCCTTAGACAATCTTAACTAGGTCATATATGCAGTTATGACCAGATTGTTCAAAGACTAAGAGTTTGGCTGTGGCTTCATTCACTAATTATTATAGCCTTAACATCATGAAGACAGAGTTTTCCATTAGTGGGCAAGCTAGCAAACATTTCCATGCATATTTTAACATGGACAACTAATTATTGTAGTGAAAAGGAACTAATGGAGTAATATATTTTCTGTTCCCTTTCTTTCCTTTACTTTGGAAAAGTGAGAGGGGAAAACCTGAAATGAAACCCACAATATTAAGGCCTTCTTTCGACGCCTTTGCAGTATATTGGAGCTTGGATCGACCCTGTATATCTGACCAATTAGGGATCATCTATTTTAGTTTTGCAATTGCAACACTAATGGGATTCACTTTTCTTTCCTCTTCTGATGGGTGTGAACATCAACTTGAAGTGGTTTGATCCCTATTTTATATGCCCAATATTCTGACGACCTGGTTCCTCTGTTGATTTGTAATGGTTATTCCCACTTTGTTTATGTAGAAACAAAATAAATGTTAGGCTGAAGCTCTCGTGCTTCACAGTGGAAATACATTGATTGTTACTCTACTTTGTTGAAGGAAGACTACATACTATGCTCCCATTTGTGGGCAGGGTGACTCCAAGATATCTGAAGGCTGATGGAAATATACTTGTGTGCCATATCTATTTTTCCTCTGCTTTCTAGGACCTATTTGCATCTGCTGCTCCTGCTGTCTTACTTTGCACAATCTATTGGTTGGGAAAGGGAGAAATAAACTACTTTCACTGTCCCAAATTGTTTTGATACTTTCTATTGCGGAATAAATAAAATATCAAATCAAGAAACCATCGTTTCAGTCCCAAATTCATGTTTTCCACAACTCCTGTTTCAATTGAAGCACAAATCAAGAACCCCACGTCAAATTTTCTGAAACCTGCCACTAGGACTTCTAAGAAGTTCATGTATTGTTTAAGAATCTCTCTGCGGTTGAAAGAGCACTTATGTGGCAACGCTGGTGCATTCATATACGGGTGTCTTCACCCACTTGACACTATCAAAACTAAGCTGCAAACTAAGGGGCATCTGAGATTTACATTGTAACAATTGATGTCATTGTCAAGACCTTTCAAAGCAAAGGATTCTAGGATTTCACAGTGGTGTTTCTGCTGTAATTGTTGGGTCCACTTCTTCCTCTGCTGTGTATTTTAGGATTTGTCCAGATTTCCACTATACCCTTCTGTGTTTATTCCACCAACAGCTGGTGCAAAGGGAGTATAGTGTCATCTGCTATAATGGTGCTGAAGGAATTACGTACCCATAGAATTCAGTCTGGGGCTAAAGGGAGGTCTTGGCAGGTACTGATGATAATCTTGGAAAAAGATGGAATCTTGGGATTTTATGCTGGCTATAGTGCTACATTGTTGAGGAATTTCCCTGCTGGGGCCTTGAGTTATTCATTGTTTGATTACTTGAAGGCGAAAGACAAAAAGGGAGCATTTGGAGCCATTTCAGAGTGTTTGTTGTGGGGCACTGGCTGATGCAACATCAGCTTCACTAACAGTGCTTTTGGATGTGGTGAAGACTAGGTCAATGACTCAATTTGATTTTGAAGTTGCCAATAAGGTTGCCGTTGCTATGGTTACTGGCGTCTTGGCTACTGTTAGACAGATATTGAAAGGAGAAAGGTGAACTGGTTTTTCAAGGGGAATGGGTCCTAGAGTTTTTCATAGTGCTTGTTTTTCAGCTCTTGGGTACTGTTGGAATAGGAATAGATTTATACAATCCTATTAGAATAGGAATATGTTTATACAATCCTATTAGAATAAGAATAGGTTTATACAATTCTATTAGAATAGGAATAGTAATAGAAATAGAAATAGGAATACTAAATAGTGTCCTACTTGGTAAAGGATTGTATTCTAGGGTCTATAAATAGGAACTCAATGTAATAATGTACACAACAACAATTTAATAATATTCTTTTCTTATATTTCTCACATGGTATCAGAGCCTCTACGATCTTGGTAAACGAGCTTCCGTTGTCGGCGGGCGGCTATTATCCATATATGCTGCCCGTCCGGCCAACGATTATGTTAGCAAAAGTTGGGTCACCGTGTATTTTTCTGGTGACTATTTTCTCATATCTAATTTGTGTAGCACCGTGCCATCATTCCGGTGACTACTTTTTTATATCTAATTTGTGTAGCACCGTGCCATCATTCCGGTGACTACTTTTTCATATTTAATTTGCGTAGCACCGTGCATCTCTCCGGACTACTTTTCATATTTAATTTGTGTAGTACCGTGGATTTTTCCGAACTATTTTCTCATATCTGAGTTGCATAGCATCATGTGTCTTTTCAGTGACTTCTCAGATTTGATTTGCATAGTTCCATTCGTCTTTCCGGTGACTCCTCAAATCTGATTTGCGTAGGGTTGTGCCATCATTCCAACCCTACCCATATTATTTCTCTTTTTCAATAGGGTCGTTCCATCAATTCGAACTATCCTATATTATTTCTATTTTCTAGTTGGGTTGTAACATCATTCTGACCCTACCCATATAATTTTATTTCTTAGATTGTGACTACTTTTAGCCATCAAATCTAATACTCCGGCATATGAGCATGTTCTGGCCAGTTTTTTCAGTGACTTGTTTAATATCGACTGTCTATTGATTCCAACATGAACCATGTACTTTATACTAGATTTTGAGCACTTACAATGTTTGTTGCATTGTGAAGAAGTCTATATGGAGCAACCACCTAATTTTGTTGCTCAAGGGGAGTTTAGTAGCCTTGTATGTTGATTACGTAAGTCACTCTATGGTCTAAAACAATCTTTGCAAGTTTGGTTTGGGAAGTTCCAACACTGTAATTTTATCTCTGTGTTTTATCGGCATTATGCATCAAATTCAATATTTCATGAGAAGACCAAGCACATTGAGATTGATTGTCTATTTTGTGAAGTCGAGTGATCAACTTGCAGATATCTCACCAAGCCCCTCATCAGTCCTCGTGTTAATTACATTTGTAACAAGCTAGGTACATGAATTGTATGCACTAGCTTGAGGGGGAGTGTTGGAATAGGAATAGATTTATACAATCCTATTAGAATAGGAATATGTTTATACAATCCTATTAGAATAAGAATAGGTTTATACAATTCTATTAGAATAGGAATAGTAATAGAAATAGAAATAGGAATACTAAATAGTGTCCTACTTGGTAAAGAATTGTATTCTAGGGTCTATAAATAGGAACTCAATGTAATAATGTACACAACAACAATTTAATAATATTCTTTTCTTATATTTCTCACAATTGGTATTCTGTTCCTATGCACATCACTCATATAAGAGAAATTTTATGACATTGTCCCAAAGTAATGGAAACTAAAGAATGGATACCTTTCAAATCTACATTGGTTTTTGCCATTGCAGAAACAACATAGAACCTGTGTTTCTTATCCTGCATCAGAATAAGGTGTGCATATATTATTTTAGCACAAGAGCTTGGGTGGATTTAAGTTGGAGTTACCAACTTCTTTTGAATTAAAACAAGCTAACATACAAATATTTCCACATTTAGTCTGCCATACCTTCAAGAATAAGTTTTTACTCAATGCCCCATTCAGATGCCCAACATGCTTTGCCTGAGCGAATGAGAACTTAAAGCTGTAAATTGTTAATCAAAATGGAAGAACAATTAACAGGGATTCAACATATTTACTTACCTGTGCTTCAACTGTCAAAACCACTGGGTGTTCATGTTTGGTGAAATCAAGTTGAAGCTCCTAAAAAGAACACAAAAATATTGATTACTTACAGTAAAGTTCTTGCTGGCATAACATCCCATCCTCAAGGATGCTATGAATGACAACATATTCAAGTTATCAACAAAAGACAAGATAAGCTATTAGTACTTTGCAACAACTTTAACATTATTTTTGAATAAGACCCTCTTGACTTGGAATTAACATTTCCAAATACATACTAAAACAACTAGAGATCTGTAGATGCAGATGGAACCTGTAAACGGGCAAGCAATTGCTCCTTAGTATAACCCATTTTGTCTTTGTGGAGATCTTCTCTACAAGTCCACTCTCTGCAAATAACACCCAAAAAAAATATTATTGGAGATATTACAACAACAACATACCCAGTGTATCTCCACAATTGGGGTCTGGGAAGGGTAAAGTGTACGCAAACCTTATCCCCTACCTCATGGAGATAGACTGGTAGAGAGATTGTTTCCGAAAGATCTACAGCTCAAGTAACACATGAAAAGGCAATTTGAAAAAAAGACAATACAAAGGCAGAACAAGGCATAGAAAATAAGACATAACAAATAATAGAGAATGCATAACAGACAAAAAAAAAGTAGAATAGAATGATAAACGAAGCACAAGAAGCAACAGGTAGTAGCACTATTCAAAGAACAATAAACTACAAAAACAATGCTAATACTATCTACTCACCAAGCCTACCCACAAGGAAGCAAGACAATCTTCAACTACATTCTACCCTAATTCACGACATCCATATTCTCTTACCTAAGGTTATGTCCTCAGCAAGCTGTAGTTGCGTCACGTCCTAACTAATCACCTCTCCTAATTAATTCTTCGGCCTACCTCCTATCCCTTTCAATTAATTACCAATAAATTTAAGGGCCTCTGGGGATGGACTGACCTAGATTTTGGGCATTAAGTTATTTAATTGATCTCAAATGCTTATATTTGGTATGGTACAAAATTGATATCGGCAGTATAAGTACTTCTTATTCTCTTTCTCTTTTTCTCTTGTAAATACAACTTCTCAAATTCTCAAAAATAGATTATTACACCTTTCGATTTTGTCACAAACAGTTTATGCTCTCACCAAATATGAAAAAAATCTCTACAGTTTAAGTTTCTAGAAACAGAACAGCAATACTCAAAAGGCAGAGTAGTACACAGCTTAGGAGCTATTATCACATGGAAGCAAATAAAAGAAAAAACACATTCTCATAAAATTCACAAATACAAGTCGGAGCTGAAATTAAGCAAAGCATTTGCTCCGATTCACATTAGGTAGTTCTCCATTAAAAACTCATCGGAAAAAATGGGTTAAAAAAGTTACAGTCCGAAATGGAACTTACAATTAGATTTCGCCGCAGAAAGGGATGGAAGAAGGGCGAATCCGCAGCTCAGAAAACTTTGCCTAAATTTGGATTTGCTGTTTCTTATTATACGACTTTTTGGCCCAAATAGCTCCACAATTTTAAGTGTTGGTTTATCTTGGTCCTTTAAGTATGAAAAACAGATAGAAAACTATTCCAGGTTAACAATTTTGGTGCACTGTTAGTCCTCAACTTACGGATCTAGACGGAAGTTGACATATCTAACGGAATTGCATGACCAGATCTTAGTCTTTTACCCAAATAGTCCTTTTAAGTTTAAGGTTTGGTTTTACTTCTTCTTTGAAATGACATTGGGCAAAAAATATGAAAATGTTTTAAAATAAATAAAGGGAAAAGGGTCACATATGCCCCTAAACTATTCGAAAAGGTCTAGATATACCCCCGTTTAAAGTTTGGCTCACTTGTGCCCTCGCCATCCAACTTTTCGTCTAGCTATGCCCTTATGGGCGTTAAACGCTAAATGGAATTGCCACGTCATTTTTACATTACCACGTGGCATTGGAAAAGGGTCAAGTATACCCCTAAACTATTCGAAAAGGTCTAGATATACCCCCCTTTTAAATAAACTATCCGACCCGTTTTCAACAATTTTTTAAAATTTTTTATTTTTTTTGGGTAAATCCCGAAAATGAGTAATTGACTAATAAAAAAAAGGAAAAATATGAAAAAATATATATATAATTAACGCCAAAAATTCGCAAATAAATATAGTAACCTTAAATTCAACAATTTCCACAATTTTTTTAAATTTTTATTTTTTTCGATAAATCACGAAAATGAGTAATTGATTAATAAAAAAATATGAAAATGACTTTATGCTGAATTTTTAGGTTATATTTTAGGGGCATAAACTTTAGGGGAAAAGGGTCAAATATGCCCCTTCTAAAATCAACACTTCTACAAGTTAAGTCAACTTAAATACATATAATTTTTTTTTTATTAACTAACTATTTAAGCTTTGTGTCAAATCACCATACAAATAAACTGAAACAGAGAGTACATTTTAAAAATGGAAAAGGGTCAAATATACCCCTATACTATAGAAAATAGTTTATATATATCCTTCGTTATACTTTCGGGCCAAATATACCCCTCCCATTATACTTTGGGCCAAATATACCCTTTATTCGTTAAATATGTGAGTCCCAACTTTAGAATAAACATGTGAAAGGTTGGGATTAATTTTAAAAACTCAGATCATTTTTATCCAGTTAATACCCAAAATACGTAATTACTTGAAGGGTTGAGATTAATTAGATGGACCCAAATAATTTTTGTCCCTGCCAACAACAAAAATAACCCATAACCCAACCCAATAAAGCTTCAAATCTCAACAACGGAGTAGTGTAAAAGTTGTTTTCTTCAAATCAATTTCTATCACTTCAATAATAATTGTATTCACTTAACTTGATGATTCTCAACATCCAAACACACATAATACTTCAAAAATCTCAGTAACTTAATCGATGAGTCAGCAACAAAAAATTATTGAAGAACTTTGATTTTTCAATCTCTATTTTTGAATTTAAAGAACCCAAAATTGAATTCAACTTAATTGTAGTAGACGAGAAAATCTCAGCTCAAAGAAACAATAACCTAAATAATTTTCCAGTACTCGATTGATTTACAACAACTTTCAATCACAAACTTTAAAAGTTTATCGGCCACAAATTCAAAAGACAAATCCAACAACTTTGTTTTCAACTTCTCCACCTATTGTGCATTCTAATTTTAGCACATCAATCCAAATCAATGGAGTTTTCAAGCACCGCCTTCATTGAATTTTCAAAAATTTTAAAATTGAACTCGGATAATAAACTCAACAAGAACAGTAGAACACATAGAGAATTTTTTTAAATGTTTTGTATCTCAGAAAAAAAAATAGGAACAGTAGTTATAAAAATGAGCTTTCATGTATCAGTTGACAATTTTTTTTTACAAACATTTCGTTTTGGTTTTGTTTGACTTAGAGAGGATTTGGCAAAGAAAGTATTTTAGTGAGTTATTTTGGGTATTAACCGGATAAAAATTATCCGGATTTTAAAAATTAATTCCAACATTTCTCATGTTTATTCTAAGGTTGGGACCCACATATTTAATGGATAAAGAGTATATTTGGCCCAAAGTATAACGAAAGGGGGTATATTTGACCCAAAAATATAACGAAAGGTATATTTAAACTATTTCCTATAGTACAGAGATATATTTGACCATTTTCCGTTTTAAAAATTTTTACTCCATAAGATATACTAGTACATTTTAATTACATAGCGCCAAGCTCAATCCACTCACGTAAATCGCGTGTCAAATATGACACAATACAATTATTCTCACCTACCTACTATATTGAAACTAACCAAAATTCTATTCTTACCAAAACTGTCCGATTCTGCAAATCCCAGTTTACTTACAGATACACTGTATGCTTTATAAAGGTATGAGATTTCTTTCTTTTTGTGCGTGTGAATTGTGATTGCTGAGAGAACAGGGGAGGAGAATGAAGTTGATGGAGGTATTAAAAGTAGTTGTGGTGGTGGCTATGGTGATGATGATGGTGGCGGAAGCAATATGGCTAGAATTGCCGAATTCAGAGACTAAGTGTGTATATGAGGATATCCGTAATAATGTTGTTGTTTTGGGTGAATATATTGTCATCCATGCTGATGAGGAGCACGCTCAAGCTAATTTTATTCCAACTATCTCTGTTCGGGTAATTAATTAAATCCATGTATAGATTTGGGGATTAATTTTCTGTATGAACCTTGATTAAGTTTTATGGGTTCAACATTGAAGGTTGGGTTCATATCTACGATTTGTTGCAATTTTCGGAAATTTTTATGTATAATTTATGCTCTATGGTGAAATTCAGAATCTAATGATAGGTTTGGTTACCGAAATATTGGGATAAAAAGAATTTAACTTACCAAAGGGTGGAATTGGAGAGTTCAATTCACGAATGCAAGGGTTCAATCTATATACTCATTTATTGATATGCTTTACTTGAGCCAGCCGAAGGTCTATCAAAAAAAGTCTCTCTATCTTCTCAAGGTATGGGTAATGTTGTATGCATCCTCTCCAAATCCCATTTGTGAGACTACACTGAGTATGCTATTGTTGTTGTTTTAAGAGTTCGAACTATGGAGCTAGTGCGAGAGAATAATTGATTATGAGAGCAATTCATGGTGCAACTATGTCGAAATGTATCTGCAAATATCAAGTTTTTATACCGTGTTTAGGTGTTGTAACAACATTTGGATCATTTTAATTCCCATCAAATTGCATAATCGATTAAAGATACATACATGATTACTCTTATTAAAATTCTTAATTCAGTTCAGATTAGCAATGGCAATATGATCTAAACATTCTTTTCAGGTTACATCACCATTTGGAAACAACCTCCACCATGAGGAAAACGCCACTTATGGTCGATTTGCTTTTATAACGTCTGAGCATGGAAACTATTTGGCGTGCTTTCGGATGAATAGCCACGTCCAGGTAATAAAAATGTGGCTATTTCTCTTCAGTGGAAAATTGGAATTGATGCCAGGGATTGGGATTCAATTGCTCGGAAAGAAAAGATAGAAGTAAGTACGTACACAATGACATTACCATCCTCCTGGTACCAATCTCAGTGCCCTTTAATTTTTTTAAACTTGTATTGTTTGCTCCTCTTTTTCCTTGTAGGGCGTTGAACTTGAGTTGATGAAATTGAAAGGGTTGGGGCAAGCCGTCCATGAAAACTTACTGTACCTGAAAAAGAGGTAATTTACGGTTTGAATAAGCAGGGGTTACTATAGTCTCCCAAAGTTGATGGCGTAATTTTAAGTAGTAGAAGATCCATGCTATAGCAATTGCTTGTGGATCGAATTTGGAGTACTTAAAAGAGAATGTCACGTTGTTGATTTCATCTGTTTCAAAAGTCGTACACAAAATGTTTAAACTTAAATTGATTTGTTTATTACCAAACATACATATTATCGATAACTAAACATGCAGGGAAGAAGAAATGAGAGGAGTGAGTGAGAGAACGAATGGAGCAGTGGCATGGTTCAGTATGATGTCCCTTAGTATCTGCATAATGGCTGCAGCTGTGCAAATATGGTATTTGAAGAGCTACTTTAGGAAGAAAAGGCTCATATAGTTTTTCTTCTTGTGGCCATAGGTTACATACAGATAAAATCATAAAATATCAACACAAATATTTTCCCTTTGTACCAAAAGAGTATCGGAATTACAGAACAATTTCTGTAATTCCGAGATTGACCGGAGTTGGAATCTAAGTTAGCAGCAGTGGCAGATATCGCTTGAATTTTCTATGTCAATAATATCTTTAAGCCGTATGATTGAAATTAGTTGGAGAAATGACAATAGTTGAATTGTAATCTCCCCTCAAATTTAGCTTTATAACAGTAATTTTTGTTGTGGTTTCAGATATTACACTAACCTCTCCTATATTATTTAAGCTCAATGTATTATTAAAGTTTATCATGAATTGGCAAAATTTACTCGGATTGTCTAATTTATTGTAAATCACCTCTCTCCCTAGCACTTGTGGCGCTTTGATCCAACTTTCACTCCGTCACGTACAAGGCAAACTTATAAGTTTATCATTCTCATTTCTCAGATACTATTACTTGTATTAAGAGATCTATAACCAATTAAGTTTCTTCTTTATTTGGTAAATAAAAATGATTTTTCAATCGCAAAGACTGGACATTGCCAGAAATTATAATCAGAAAATTTGACATTAAATTCACTGATATTACTATCATAAAAGGAGAGACAAATGCATTAGACCCGGACATGACCAGAAGACTATGAGCTTGAGGGAATCGACAGCCTTTGCAGTAGTGAAATGACCTTTTTATTAACAACTCACTTAAATATACATAAATAATGTGATTGTAAACCAAATTATTTTTACGTACCAATTAACTTGGAATTGGTAAACTTTAAATCTTGAATTCATCTCATTATACCTACTTCTAGCTAACCCGAAATAGGAGAGAAAAAAATAAATAAAGGCAAGAGTAGTGATGAAGATTTTTTGTGTTACAAGTTACCTATAATATTTATCAAGTGATTTTTGTGTTACAAAATAAAATTGAGCAATATTTCTTCATTTATCTATATGTCCATTTTTAGTTGTTCATTTAAGTCTCCTTGGTAAAAGAATATATCTCTCTCACCTACTTTGACCAAAAATGCTCTCTGTAAAATTATGAAAATCCCGCTTCCTTACCATACACAGCCTATACATTTCAGAGCTTCTCTTCTCTCTTTTTGTTTTTCTTAGGGGCGTGAAAAATAGCTTCTTCGATTTCTGGATAAAAAAGGAGAATGAAGTTGATGAAGGTATTAAAATTACTTGTGGTGGCGACTATGGCGATGACGGCGGCAGAAGCGATATGGCTAGAAATGCCCAGTTCAGGGGCTAAATGTGTGTATGAGGAAATCCGTAATAACGTCGTCGTTTTGGTTAATTACGCTGTCATTGTTGACAATGAGCCCGATCAACCTAATTTTATTTCCGATATCTCCCTTAAGGTAATTAAATTTTGGGATTACTTTTGCATATGAACCTTGTTTTTGTTTCTACAACAACTTTTATTAAAAAAATTGGTATGATAGATGAAGAAAATATAGAACCTATAGGCTATACGTATGTAGTTTCCCGGAATCTTAAAAAATATTTCTACTGTGTATTAGATTCTCCAGAAAATATAGTGCATTTTTGAAAGATCTGATGCTGGTGAGGCAACATTTCCGGAGAGTCTGAGCAACATGTATATGCCAATGTCAAGGTTTTACACGATGTATATGCGTTCTAATCATATAGGATTTGGATTTGATTAACCAGTCTCCAACTTTTGTAATAGTTCTTTGTGATTAAATAAAAAAATGTTCAGTTTCAAGGACTTCGATGAGCTTTGAAACAAACAAAAAAAGTATGTGTAGTAAACGCATATGTAGCATTTTCTCATCAAATTGCATAGCATGAGTTACTCTTAAGCTAGTTTATTAATTGATCTTGAATAGATTAGCTGTGAAAAAAATAATTTCATATTTTACACTGATTCAACTCGTGGTACAGTTACAACTTACATAGACATTATGTGAACATTCTTAATTCTTTTCAGGTTATATCACCATTTGCAAACAAGCTCCACCATGAAGAAAATGTCACTCATGGTGAATTTGCTTTTACAACCACTGAGCCTGGAAACTATATGGCGTGCTTTTTCATGAATAGCCAAGCTCCTGATGGTAAAGTTGTACAAATTGGTCTTGACTGGAAAATTGGGATTGCTGCCAAGGATTGGGATTCAATTGCTCGAAAAGAAAAGATACAAGTAAGTTCATAATTATTTAACTATTATACTCTAGTGTGTGGGAGGAGAATTGTGAGCTCCTGTATTCTTCCTTTTTTTTTAGTTTTTAATTTGTATTCTTCTACTTTTACTTTTCCTTGCAGGACATTGAACTCGTGCTGATGAAATTCGAGGCATGGGTGCAAGCCATCCATGAAAAATTAATCTATCTGGAAAAGAGGTAATTTTCATGCTTGAATTTGCTAAATTTTGATTCTTTGCTACCCCAGATTTTATATGTTTACTGCTCTTTCTAATATCACCATCTCCACGCACTTCATGGTTTATTTTGAGTGGCCAAAAGTGTAAAAGAATTTGAACATCTAACCGAAAAACTTAAAGGCTGTGGGTAGCCTGTAGCCCAAAAAATGATAAATTTGTTTATCTTTTAAAGTCTCCGACACATTTAACACAGTTCTAAGTTCTACATGTGGATGTGTTTTTCTTTGAGAAGACTGAAGTAACTATGGAGGATGAGGAATAAGTTCGGAGCAGAACCATAGGCTCAATAGGTTAAGTACCAGGATTAGAATTGAGAAGGTGGACTTGATCATAGACTGAAAAGTCGGCCTGATTTAGAGAGAGACTTGAGATTTAAGGATTGATCCTGGAGTAGAGATAACGGCTTGATGGTTGAATTGAGAGAGAGAAGCCCAGAACCGATCAATGAGATGAGTCAACGGTAGAAAGCTCCAAGCGATAGATTAAGTGGTGATAAAATGATTGTGAAAATGTACTTTAAAAAGTTTATGTATTGAAACCATATGTTAAACTCCTTTTGTTATGTTTACACAACTCATGTGAAATAGGTTTTTTCTTTAATGTTAGAGCTCATATAAATAACATTTACGGAGCAATAGAGGTCCATTGTTACTTGTCATGGTATGTATAGCAATGACATATGGATTTGGAGTACTTCACAGAAAATGTCATGTTGTTATTGCCTCTGTTTCAGAATTACTAAATAATCACAAATGTTCAAAACTTGATTTAATTTGTTTGTTTATTTATCACCAAACATATATATTATCCAACAAATGTTTGTAAGTTCTAAAATATTATAGATACAACCTCGAAACTAATGTGTTTCTCATGGTTTAAACATGCAGGGAGGAAGAAATGAGTGAAGTGAGTGAGAGAACGAATGCAGCTGTGGCGTTGTTCAGTGGAATGTCTCTTAGCATCTGCATATTGGCTGCAACTGCGCAAATATGGTATTTGAAGCGCTTCTTTAGGAAGAAAAGACTCATATAGTTTTATGAATGTAATGATAACTACCCTTTTGTGTGGAACCACAACTCGCATATAAAATATCGACGTTAAATTCTTTTCCTTTGTACCAAAAGAGTGTCAACATGGAGGAGGCAATTTCAGTAAGTTTCTTGTGCAATATAATGCAAGCAATTCTTGAATGTCTTTCAAGTTATCTAAATATATCGATGAGTCAGTCAAATTGCTCGTTCGTGTCTAGATTGAGCTCTAAAGCCATGACGCTTTCTTTCTGCCATCAAACAAATAGTGTATTGCTGGTGAATGAATACAACATTTCACTTTGTCCAAACAGTTTTAAATTTCTGGGTAAACTGTGGCTGTTTAGCCAATAAAAATGTATAAATTCACAATAGTGAAGTCGTGCTAACAGGTTTCCATGTTCATCTTCCCTGTGTGAATGAGCAAAGTCTGGCTCCCTCAACTCATTCAGCCACTGCCACCTTATTAACCTTCTTTTGTATAGGTGTACCATGACAACTTTAAATTGTTGTTACCCGTAAGGGTGACTGAGTTGGTGCAACAGGTGGTATCTCATAAGGGAGGTCAGGCCGAGATTGATTCTCTCTATCAATGCCTTCTAATCCAAACTCATCATACCAGTGCAATTAACATCTCTTGTGTGGTTTGTGAATTTTGAATTTGAAATGAAATTTAAGTTTTCAGTTTCTCAATTGAGTAAAATTAACTTGCAGACATTTGAACATGAATTTAGTGATATTTAAATACTATATCTTGGAACGAAAATCTAGTGCTACTTAAAATCAGATAGAATTAAATGTATATATATATATAATATCAAGGTATTTGATTACTTAAAGATCTGCATCATAAATATTTAAATAAGTCAAATTTCATACTTCTAAACATGAACTTGGAGAAAATAGAAAAAAGAGAAATGAAGATAAGCTAAACCCAATAAAATATTGCTCAGGTACTGGTCACATAGAAATATTAAATAATTACATTAATGTCACAAAATGATATTTTTGGATTATTTTTTTTTGGAAAGATTACCATTTAAACAATTTTGGTTATAAAAAATTGAAAATAAAGAAGGTGGGTGTAATATCTATAAATCACAAAGAAAATAAGTGTTACTCATAAGGTAAAGTGTGAGGGAAAGTTTCTCAAATTACCCCCAACATTTATCAAGTGGTTTTTGTGTTACAAAATAAAACTGAGCAACTTATTGAGATAAAATTAATTCTCCTAAAAATTAAAGAGAGTAAGTAATATTTTTGTCCAAGCATTGAATTTAATTTTCCTTTGTAAAAGAATATCTCTCTCAGTTTGACCAAAAGTGCACTTTTGGAAAATTATGAAAATCCCGGCTTGCTTACCATACACTGTACGCCTATACGTTTCAGAGCTTCTCTTCTCTCTTTTTTTAATTAGAGGCGCGAAAAATAGCTTCTGAAAAGAAAAAGAAAAAGGAAGGAGAATGAAGTTGGTGAAGGTATTAAAATTACTTTTGGTGGTGACTATGGCGATGACGATGGCGGAAGCGATATGGCTAGAAATGCCGAGTACAGGGGCTAAATGTGTGTATGAAGAAATCCGTAATAACGTCGTCGTTTTGGTTGAGTATGCTATTGTTGGTGTCAATGAGCACAATCATTATAATTTTCTTCACGATTTGATCTCCCTTAAGGTAATTAAACGCATCATCTCAGTTAGTAATTGGAATTTGGTGATTAAATCATGGGATTACTTTTGCATATGAACCTTGTTTTTGTTTCTACTACTACTTTTATTTAAAAATTTGGTATGATAGATGAAGGAAATATAGAGCTTATAGGCTATAGGTATGTAGTTGCCCGTACTCTCAAAAAATATCGCTAGTGTGTGTTAGATTCTCAAGAAGTAGTGCATTGTTAAGGATCTGATACTGGTGAGGCAACATTTCTGGAGAGTCTGAGCAACATTGAATAATTGATTATTCAGTTTACGGTGCAAGTATGTGTCAATTGCAAATGCCAAGTTTTTATAGACAATGTATAGGTGTTGTAAACGCATATTTCTTATCAAATTACATAGACATTATGTGAACATTCTTAATTCTTTTCAGGTTACATCACCATTTGGAAACATTCTCCACCATGAAGAAAATGTCACAAATGGTGAATTTGCTTTTACAACCACTGAGCCTGGAAACTATATGGCGTGCTTTTTCATGAATAGCCAAGCTCCTGATGGTAAAGTTGTACAAATTGGACTTGACTGGAAAATTGGGATTGCTGCCAAGGATTGGGACTCAATTGCTCGAAAAGAAAAGATACAAGTAAGTTCATAATTATATAACTATACTTCAGCATGGGGAGAGGAGAATTGGGAGCTCTTGTATTCTTCCTTCCTTTAATTTTTAACTTGTATTCTTCTACTCTTACCTTTACTTGCAGGACATTGAACTTGTGCTGATGAAATTCCAGGCATGGGTGCAAGCCATCCGTGAAAAATTAATCTATATGAAAAACAGGTAATTTTCAGGCTTGAATTTGCTAAATTTTGCTTCTTAGCTACCCCATAGTTTGCTGCTCTTTTTAATATCACCATACTAAACAATCACGAATGTTTAAAACATGACATATGCATATATTATCCAACAAATGTTTGTAAGTTTTAAAAATTATAGATAAAACCTCAAAATTAACGTGTTTCTTGTGGATTAAACGTGCAGGGAAGAAGAAATGAGAGAAGTGAGTGAGAGAACGAATGCAGCTGTGGTGTGGTTCAGTGGAATTTCCCTTAGTATCTGCATATTGGCTGCAGCTACGCAAATATGGTATTTGAAGCGCTTCTTTAGGAAGAAAAGACTCGTATAGTTTTATGAGTGTAATGATAACTTCTCTTTTGTGTGGAACCACAACTCACATATAAAATATCAACATTAAATTCTTTTCCTTTGGACCAAAAGAGTGTCAACATGGAGGAAGCAATTTCAGTAAATTTCTTGTGCAATATAATGCAAGCAATTCTTCTTGAATGTCTTTCATCAAATTGTCTATATATGTCGATGTACATCTAAGGAGTGTCGGTGAAATTGTTCCTTCGTGTCTAGATTGAGCTCTAAAGCCATGACGCTTTCTTTCTGCCAGCAAACAAATAATGTATTGCTGGTGAATGAAAACAACATTTCACTTTAATTTGTCCGGCAGTTTTTCTGTGTAAACTGTGCGAGTTTAGCCGATAAAACTGTATAAAATTCACAATAGTGAAGTCGTGCTAACTGGTTTCCATGTTCATCTCCCCTGTGGGGATGAGCAAAGTCTGGCTCCATCAACTCATTCAGCCACTGCCACTTTATTAACCTTATTTTGTATAGGTGTACCATGACAACTTTAAACTGTTGTACAGTCTGTACGGGTGACTGAGTTGGTGCAGCAGGTGGTATATTATAAGGGAAGTCAGGTCAGGATTGATTCTCGCTGTCAATGCCTTCTAAGCCAAACTCATCCCAATACACTTGCTTAGTGCTGGTGTGGTTTCTGAACTTTGAATTTGACCTGAAATTAAGTTTTCAGTTTCTCAATAGAGTAAAACTAACGGACAGTTGAACATGAATTTAGAGATTTTTTTTTTTTAAAAAATAAAATATATATATATATTTGGAAAAACATTAAAATTTTTGGAGGATTTTTTTTTCTAACCTCAAACTGATGTATAACCAAATAGTTTTTGACAATAAAAAGAAGAGAATCTATGTCTAGATGGGTCTTTAGACTCACAGAGTTACTTGGTACTTATTGTTGGTGGATGATGATTAAAACGAGAATCACGAAAATAATTATCACTAGTTGTATGAATTTTGAAACACATGAATACACACATTATATTTGTTCTCTATTGAAATTGTTCAAAATTTCATTATTATCGATTTATTCTCTATTGAAACAGTTCAAGTTATTGTTATTATTTGTTTTTATCTCTATTGAAATTGTTCAAGTTATTATTATTTTCGATTTATTCTCTACTGAATTGTCTCCAAGTTATTGTTTTATTGATTATATTCGGTGTTCACCGATCAAAAATATAATAATTATTTTTTTCTTCTCTCATTTTCTTAATTACTTCAATTTGGTTATTTCTCTTGTTATTTCCTTTACACTCACATATAAAGGATTAACAACTCTTAGATTAATTACGTTGTAAGTGATCTCATTCTTAATATCTGGTTGAACTAACAAATAAATTTTAGCCTTAGTAATGTACAATAAAAATTATTATTGATCGGAATAACAATTAAATGTAAGAATTCATATAATTATAAAAGAATGACATTTTCTTTTTAGACATTCTAAAAATATGTTGTACAAGATGGGCTTACAACAATAAATTACAAACTCTAATTATGTTTTTTGATTTTTTTTTTTATATTTTTTATTTAAAACAAGTGTTTAAAAATATTTTTTATTTATTTATATAGTACGAAAATGCTTAAAAACAATTTTGATTTAAAAAATGAGTTATCCAAACACACTCACACCCGTTTGGCTATCAAGAATTTTTCAGTTTTCTAAAAAAAAAAATCACTTTATTTAAACATCATCGTTTAATCATAAAAATTTCACATACAACGTCTGAAAAACATCCAAAACCTTTCTTTCACTTTCACTTTTTTTCCATTTTAACTATATTTTTTTTGTTATTCAAATTTGACCCTAAATTCTTCATTTTTATAACGATGACCACATTTAAATTTTATCATGTTTGAATCACATTTCATGTTTCTTAGGAAATATATTCAAACAACCATGTATTATTTGCAAAAAAAATATAACCATCTTCTATTATAACTTCAACAAATTCAAATAAAAAAAGTATAAAATATTTATAATAGTATGTACCTCATATATGTGATCTTTCCGTGAGCTAATCTCTAACATTATATATGGATTGTTTGATAAAATGTATAAAAATAATATTGAATAGAGTGTATTATTAATATTGTGACTATTTATTATCTACGGTTTGATTTGGTGTATTAAAGACAATTTTATCTTTGCCCATACTTATTCATGTGTTAATAACTCATTACCCATGTATTATATTGCTAATATAATGGTTTGATATGTGTTACTTGTACTTAAGCTAAAAATTCTATCAAGCAAAAGATTAAATAATATCATAACTATACCATGTATTAGATTTTTTAATACCTCCTACCAATCTATCCGATATGTGATTATCTATTTTAGAATAGATAATCAAGTTGAGTGATTTGTTAGTTTTTAAAATTTCGAGGGTGTAAATCAGTGTTTTAAAAGGTGGGGGCGTGAGACGAGGTGTTTTATACAGTACAGGGCGAGGCGTAAGCCTCGAGACACGGGGCGTAAGTCTCATGGATCTACGGGGCGTAGTCTCATGTATATTCAATTTTATAGTTTTATTACTAATAAAATAAGCAAAAGTAAACCTTTCAATGATTTATGATTTTTATTTGAGATAAGTATTAATAATCAATAATGAAGAAAAAAAGTATTATAATTTCTATTTGAGAAATATCATTACACCAATAATAAAAATATGATTTGAAGCAAAAAAAAGTTTTTTTAAAAAAGAAATTAAAAACGCCAGGTTGTACATTTTAAGCCCAGGACTTACGTTTTTATGCTTGGGGCTTACGCCTCAAATTTTAGGACTTACGCCTTATGGATCTATGTCTTTAATTTACGCCCCGGAACATTTTTGATACGCTCTGCCCGAGACTCACCCTGGGGACTCGCCCCAAAAACATTTTTAAAAACACCGGTGTAAATCATATTTTTAAAAAGTACATTCAAATTTTAAATATAATCTTACCAAAAATATCGTCAAATAAACATGTTCATAAACTCCATATAAAGTGGGGGAAAATTGGTTTAGTTAGAAGTAGGTGGAGTAAAGTGTAATGAAGTAAAACAAGTGGTGTCAAAATGAAGTTTTTATTTTTCGAAGACTGTAATATTGTGAATTGAGATGAACAGGATGGTAATCTCTCAAATTAGGGTTTCAACCCTTTTTTTCTATCCTTATAAATTGCAGCAGCAAATAACAAAACTCATATCTCAGCCTCTCCATTTACCCTTTTATCTTCCTCCTACCACATTATATATTTTTCTGGTTTAGAAATTCTTATATTTGAAGAGCTGTGATGAGATCTGAAGAAAGTCATGCACCACTCTTACAAAATTAATTTTTTGATTGATGACAAATTTCTCATACCCATTTTGCTTCTGAGCTCTTGTACATGCTTTTCAATTTTATTCATTCATTAAGTATTATTTATTTATTTAAATTTCAAAGGATTTCCTTTTTTTTTTCATTGAAAATGATTGGTAGGAGGAGCCGCGTGATGGGATCTTTTCAGATCAAACCATGATGCGGACCGTACCATAGCCTAAAGCTTCTGGGGATGAACTTTGGTTTCTGATGGCTCCTTCTATAATTCATACTATTATTTTTCTTAAGTATCTTTCATAATTGCATCTGATTTTTTTAATTTTCCTTGTTTTATAACAAGGTGATGAGTTGCTTAAACGGAAAAAGCAAAGAAAATATGTAGAAATTGGAAAGGAAGTAATGGGTTGGGTGCTTTTGGCCCATTCTACTGGCTTCCAATCATTATTCCCTTTCCAGTTTCTCCTCCAGTTGGATCCTGGTACAACATCTTTGGGATGAACTATATATATATATATAGAGAGAGAGAGACAGGAGAGAGGGGGGGGGGGGGTTGGATTCATATTATTAAAAATGTAATTTAAAGTTTTAACTTAATTTTGTAAATAAATTATTCAGCTTAACTTACTAACTATATGATAGTCCAAATATTGTACTTTTAAGACAATTCACCTAATTTGAACCAGAGGGAGTACTATTTGGTGCCATAAGGAATGTTTATAATTTGGTTTAAAATTGATCTAAATTGATTAGGTTAAAAATTGAAAATTGAATCAAATTAATTTATTTAAGTTTATATATTTTTTATAATATTTAATTTGTTTATATTATAATAAATAAAACTAATTGATAAATTATTATAAAATATAATGAACAGTGATCTTGAAGGAAATGAGATCAAATATAGAACTTTCAACAATTAGGGGTTTTTATGTGTGACAGATTACATTTTTAAACGCATGCGAATGGACATGTGATTTCATTTTTTGATTTGAAATTAATATTTGGTTGATTTCATCTTTTGATTTGAAATCATGAGATAATAAAAATTTTCTTAGGAGTTGAAAAATTTATTTGTTGTTATTATATTTATAGATTCATAAAAATTTGGCCAGTTCATCAATTGAGGTTTCAGATCAGTTTGTGGAAGATTTGCTTCACTCAATAAGAAAGAAATAAGTGCAGTAACAATATACAAATCATTATGTACTGATAGGGTCACATGGCCCGTCGAACATACATATAAGCAATTCACTACCAAATAGTAATCATAAAGTATACATAATATTTTAACAATTACCAAACATTGATAAATTACGTGACATGAAATCACAAGCAAAAACTAACCAATGCATAACATGTCCCACATGATCACAATGCAAATAATAGTCCTCTCATGGAATCTCCAATACATATTTGGTCCTCTCACGGAATCCAATCAAACTGTTGTACCATACCAAGGGTCCAGGTGTGGTATTCAAGCCAATCAACAATATTTTGTACCGGCACGGTACTCGAGCCAACTAACAAGCACATCTAGCATGCTAAATCATATACACAACAAGCATGCATAATCACATAACAAAATGGACAATACCATTTGAACCCACAGGTTCATTACATATGCTTCGTGTCATACATTACAATATGACACTATACGCAATAAACATGCATAATATATATACATAACCCATAATCATATAACCATCACTTACCTCGAATTAATCCCCTTGATAAGTCTAAATGGCTTGGAGTTTCTCCTTTCGAAGTGTCTTAGCATGTTTTTGGTCTAAAATAAACAATACAACAACAATCAATCGCAATTGGCTCATTAATGTTTACCTGAATTACTAAGAAATCCCAATCATGACCAAAATATGATCATTTTCCCCAACTTAAGACTACTTCCCACCATGAAATCATGCTCAAAACCTTTCCCCAATGTTAACTGTCTAGTTTCTAAGGCTTAAAGAAACAATTTACAAGATTGGAGAGTCGAATTCTTTCCTGTACCAATGAATTTTGTGGGAAAACTGATGCAAGCTGCCCAAAATAGTCCCTCTCTGTTTTCAAGAACACAATTTCATAAAATAAGAATTTTGAATAGTTTTCTCCATAAAATCACGATTCTCTCACTATAGCGACCCCGTTATAATGTTAACTTACCTCGCTAGCGTTTTGAGCGCATCTATAATGTGAGGCCGTTCGCTATAGCGAGATGGACGCAAGTTTAGCAGCTCAACATCCAAAATAGGTCCTTTTTACAATAGAACTCTTTCCCTTGACGTTTCGACTCAAACCTTTCACATCAAGTTCAATTTTGGGTGTTTTACTTACCCAAATTAGATTCAGAAAGGCCTTATGGATTTTTTTAATATCTTGGCTGCAAGTATACATCAATCAAATCTCAAAACAAGACCCCACTTTTTCTTGGGTGACCCTATACCTCACCTAGTCCAGATTCCATCTATTGTTGGCCTAGCCAAAAAAAAATTAAGTTATTGTTGGAAAAGTTTTCTAATCCAAATTTTTTCCCTATGGACCTACTCACAATGACCGGATTAAGTCGTTACAATCGATGGCACACCATTACCAAAATTCCAAGCCACACTCACAAGCCTTCCTCTCTCATCATTTCATATTCTCAAAGTATATCAAATTATACTTGATACTCTTTTCAAAACAACCAGCATCTATATTATTTATGTATCCACCACAAACCATACCTACTCATCTACATCAAATGTCTTATATTCCTAGACTATCTCACATACTCACAATAAACAACCATCCACCACTAACATATTCTATATTCCTACTTCAAGAAGATATAATTTTTATGCTGGGATATCTTCAATTCATCCATTATCCTAATAAATCAAGATCTATATAAAAAGATAATATTAATACAAATTATGACCGATCAATTGGAGAAGTTGAATACATTATGTTGAAGGTAATAAGGAGATAGAATAATTAAGTTTTAAAGATTCGTGTATACATTCTGTTGTCAAATTGCTCGAAGGATACACACTTTTGAAATTCAAAATGTTCAACGAAATCAGAAATTCAAAAGCACATATGATTATGTATCGTGACAAACTAGTAAGCGTAAGAGTCGAGAAACTTGAATAAATCCGCATGAAACTATTTGTGAGAAGTTTTACATAGAAACTTGAATAAATCCGCATGAAACTATTTGTGAGAAACTTGAATAAATCCTCATTAAAAACCTTTCTAGGAAAATCCAGTGGGACAAAACCTAGACTAAGGAAAAAAGAGTGCAACACGTATTTTACTCCCCCTGATAAAGACCACGATTCAGATGCTTAAGTCTTCACATTCCAATCTTTTGCACCATCTTCTCAAGAGTTGAGGCTGGTAAATATTTGGTGAATAAATCTGTTGGATTATCACTTGAACGAATTTGTTGTACATCAATATCACCGTTCTTCTGTAGATCATGTGTGAAAAATAATTTTGGTGAAATGTGTTTCGTTCTATCTCCTTTTATGAAGCCTCCTCTAAGTTGAGCTATGCAAGCAGCATTGTCTTCAAAGAGCACTGTAGGTACCTTGACATCACACTTCAAACCACATCTTTCTTTGATGAAATGTATCACTGATCTCAACCATACACATTCTCTACTTGCTTCGTGAATATCTATTATCTCAACATGATTTGAAGAAGTAGCGACAATAGACTGCTTTGTAGATCGCCATGATATAACAGTACCTCCGTATGTAAATAAATAGCCTGTTTGAGATCGAGCTTTATGTAGGTCAAATAAATAATCTGCATCTGCATGACCAACAAGATCTGCACTATCTTTGTTAGTATAAAATAGACCCATATCACTAGTCCCCTTTAGATATCGCAATATATGTTTAATTCCATTCCAATGTCTTCGTGTAGGGGAAGAACTATATCTTTCTAACAAATTAACAGAAAATGCTATGTCGGGTCTCGTAGCATTAGCAAGATACATAAGTGCATCAATTGCACTAAGATAAGGTACTTCAAGACCAAGAGATTCCTCATTCTCTTCTTGAGGTCGGAACGGATCTTTACTCACTTTAAGTGACCAAACAACCATAGGAGTACTTAATGGATGTGCTTTGTCCATGTAAAATTGTTTCAAAATTTTCTCAGTATATGCAGATTGATGGATGAAGACCCTGTCTACTAAATGTTCAATTTGTAGACCAAGACAAAGTTTTGTCTTTCCAAGATCTTTCATCTCAATTTTTTTCTTTAGATATTCAATTGCTTTTTGAACCTCTTCTGGGTTCCAATGAGGTTTATGTCATCAACATAAACAATAAGAATAACAAACCCTGATATTGTTTTCTTAATAAAAATACAAGGACAAATTGCATCGTTTATATAATCTACTTTTATCAAGTACTCACTGAGGCAATTATACTACATGCGCCCTGATTGTTTTAAGCCGTATAATGACTTTTGTAATCTGATTGAGCACATTTCCTGAGATTTTGAACTATATGCTTCGGGCATTTTAAGTCCTTTCGGAATTTTCATATAAATTTCATTATCATAGTCGATACCAGGTTTTTGAAAGAATCCTTGTGCAACAAGGCATGCCTTGTATTTTACAATTTCATTTCTCTCATTTCTTTTTCGCACAAAAAGCCATTTATAGCCAACCGATTTTACACCATTTGGGGTTTGGACTACAAGTCCAAAAATCTTACGTTTAGCAAGTGAGTCTAATTCTGATTGAATTTCCTCTTGCCATTTTGGCCAATCACATTTTCGTCGACATTCTTCGACAGATTTAGGCTCAAGATCCTCTCTGTCTTGCATAAGAGTAAGTGCAACATTAGATGCGAAAACATTATCCACTATAATTTTTGATCGATCTAAACTTATCTCATCACTCGTAGAACTTATTGAAAGTTCTCCATTCACTTGAGTCTCAGGTTCACTGATCTCTTCAAGAATATTAGGATTAATCAAGCCTTGAATTTCTTCATGAGACTCTTTTATAGTGTCATTTTTATCATTTTTAGCGGTTCTTTTTCTAGGAGTTTTGTCTTTTGAACCCAATGGTCTCCCACGCTTCAGGCGTGTTTAGGATTTAGAAGCCATGACACTTGTAGATGGTCCTTTTGGGATGTCAATTTGGATAGGCATATTCACTGCTGGAATATGTGACTTTGTTATCCTTTTCAAATCAGTAACTGCGTCTGGCATTTGATTTGCTATGTTTTACAAATGGATGATCTTCTGGGCCTCTTGTTCACATATAGGGAAACGTGGATCAAAATGAGATAATGATGAAACTTTTCATGCAATTTCACTTTTAAGTTCTTTTTTCTCTCCCCTTAATTGCGGAAAAGTTGTTTCATCAAATCGACAATCTGCAAATCTTGTTGTGAACAAATCTCCCGTTAATGGCTTAATGTAGCGAATTATGGAGGGTGAATCAAACCCAACATATATGCCTAACCTTCTTTGGGGACCTATCTTAGTGCGCTGAGGTGGTGCTAGGCACATATACAACGCATCCAAAAATTCGCAGATGAGCAATATTTGGTTCATGACCAAATACCAATTGTGACGGGGAGTATTTATTATAATTTGTTGGTCTAAGATGAATGAGTGCTGATGCATGTAAGATAGCATGACCCCATACGGTAGTAGGCAATGTCGTTTTCATAAGTAGTGATCTTTTAATCAATTGTAGGCGCTTAATAAATGACTCTGCCAGGCCATTTTGAGTATGAACATGAGCAACAACATGTTCAATTCTTATCCCAATTGATAAGCAATAATCATCAAAATCTTGGGATGTAAATTCTCCAGCATTATCAAGGCGAATAGCCTTAATAGGATAATCTGGAAATTATGCCTTTAATCTTATTATTTGTGCCAATAATTTTGCAAACGCCAGGTTGCGAGACGATAAGAGACACACATGAGACCATCTTGAAGATGCATCTTTTAGGATCATAAAATATCTAAACAACCCACTAGATGGGTGAATAGGTTCACAGATATCTCCATGTATACGTTCTAAAAATTGAGGGAATTCAATGTTAACCTTTATTGGAGATGGCCTAGTAATCAATTTGTCTTGACAACAAGTAACATATGAAAACTCATCACTCGTAAGAATCTTTAGGTTCTTTAATGGATGTCCATTTGAATTTTTAATGATTCGTCTCATCACTATTGATCCAGGATGACCTATTTGGTCATGCCATAACACAAACATATTTAAATTAGTAAAGTTCTGGTTTACGATTTAATGTGTTTCGATTGTACTCATTTCTGCATAATATAGGCCAGGAGATAGGGTTGGTAATTTCTCCAAAATGTATTTCTGGCCTGAGACGTACTTGGTTATACCAAGGTATTCAATATTCATTTCATTTAGTCTCTCAATATGATATCCATTTCGGCGGAAATCTTTGAAACTTAAATTTTTTTTTGGGGATTTAGAAGAGAACAACGCATCTTCTATATCAAGTTTTGTCTCCTTAGGCAGAAATATAGTAGCTCTTTCGGAGCCTTCAATCAATTTCGAATTACCAGAAATTGTAGTAACATTTGCTTTTCTTCTAAGCAAGTAAGAAAAGTATTTCTTTATATTTAAATATGGCATGTGTTGTTTCACTGTCAACTACACAAATGTCTGCATGATCTACTATTGATCCAAACGAAATTTGGGGCATATTCATATTTTCTTCAAAACATATATAAACAAAGTAAAATATTACTATTAAACAAGGAAATTATATTTACAAGGACTAGGAAAACATAAACATACCAACTAAAACAAACAAACAAAAAATGAAATTATCTAGATTATCGCAGGATCGTCACCGATAGTTTTTCCTTCAGGGAATACAAAGAAATCAGCTACATCCAGATGCATAGGCTCAACATTATCTTCAGACATGAAATTTGCTTCTACATTATTATTCATCTTATGTATGGGCTCAACATTATCTTCAGAGATAAAGTTTGCTTCTGGATTATTATCACCCTTTTTCAAGGATGCTTGATAGAGCTGAACCAGACGCTTAGATGATCGACAAGTACGCGACTAGTGCCCCATTCCTCCACATCTATGACACACACTTTCTGCACTTTTCTTTTGCATCACTTCTTGTCTTTCACCCTTCCTTTTATACTGCTGGTCATTTTTTGGTGCAAGGTGACCATCATGATTATAATTTATTTTACGACCACGACCATGACCGGAGCCACGACCACGATAGGAGCCACAACCTCTTTCTCGTTGGTGATAATATGCTTGATTCACTTCATGGAATGACATAGAACCAATGGGCCAACTTTCATGATTTTTCATCAGTAGGTAGTTATGTTGTTCAGCAATAAGAGGATGTGAAAGTAATTCAGAATATTTTTTAAAACCCATTTCTCAATATTGCTGCTGCAGGAGCATACTCGAGGCATGAAATGTGGAGTATGTTTTTTCAAGCTTATCATGCTCAGTGACATTTCTCTACATAAATTTAACTGTGATATAATTCTATATATGGAAGAAATATATTCAATTATACTTTTAAAGTCTAGTAACCTCAAATTAAACCAATCATGACGCGCCTGTGGAAGAATAACCAACTTCAGGTGGTCATATCTATCTTTCAAATTATTCCACAGTATAAGGAGGTCTTTAATGGTGAGGTATTGCATTTTCAACCCCTCGTCAAGATGGTGACGGAGAAATATCATATCTTTTGCACGTTCTTGGCTGGATGCCTGGTTATTATCTTTGATGGTGTCTACCAGACCCATCGCATCCAGGTGGATTTCAGCGTCTAGTATCTATGACGAGTATCCTTTGCCCGATATATTCAAGGCAACAAATTCAAGTTTAGAAATATTAGACATTTTTAGAAAAATAAAATTCTTACCCTTTTTACCTATTTAGAGTAGCTCAAGTTGGCAGAGTCTTGTGCTGATAACGTGTTATAAAATAACTAGCTAACAAACTAATATTAATAAACTAAATTAATAAGAAGAACAAACAAAGGGAGAGCATAATATATTCCAAACTTTTCTTATATCTCTACCTTTGTGAATGAAAGTAATGGCTATTTATAGCCAAAGAGAAATATACAAACCAACACTTGGCCATTGAAAAGTTATCACCTCTTAAATGGATGCCATGTATGTCAAGTGATGACAATTAAAGGGGTGGCCCACATGGCATCCATTTAGTTTTACAACAAAATCTATATAATATATAGTAAGGCTAGACATAATAAGGTCGTTTGACACATTTCTATTACCTAAAAAATATTTATTTTGTATCTCATTTTTTGAATTTTTTCCTTCATTCTTTTCACTAATCAATTTATTTAATAATTAAAATATATATTATATTTATTACATCTAACTATATCTCACGAGTTTAAAAAAAAACCTCCCTCTATTTACATTGTTTACCTAAATAACATGTCTATAACCAACAATTATATTTATTTATTTTACAGATTTTTGGCTTTTTACCACATTTTTTGGGTTAAAAAGAATCACATTTCGAAATGGCCAGAAGGAAAAGGAGAAAATTGAGTGTGTAAGTTTTCAATTTGTCTGCGTTTCAAAATATGCAAATCCACCAACTGCTCAATATTAACCAAAGTGAAAGTCTAGGCAAATATTTATATTTTCCTATTCTTAGTAAAAAAAAAAATCTAAATTCTGCAATTTTCTCTACTGTATACGCTATGTATATTTAGTGTATACTCAGGTTTCCTTCAAACGAGTTTCAACAAGATCTTGTAAACCAGACAGCAAAGCCCTTTTATTTCTCTACACTAGTAGACAAGGTAGTTCCTTTTGCTATTCTAATATAATATAACTAGTACAAGGAACAACATGAAAGAATACATGAAGAAGTAACAGAAGAAGAAGGAATCTATTTTTTATGATATCAGTTTTTCTATTGCTATATTCTGATTTTTTAGAACTATGAAAATCTACTAGGCCCAAGGTAGGGAACCTGGATATGGAGCTGTTCCACAATATCTGAACAAACCTTCAATTTCAGGACATCCATTAGGATAAGGGATTGATCGATGAAAAGGATCACGACCAAGCTTCTTGCGACGAAGAGAGCCTTTACATCCGTAAGGATCTTCTTTAAACTGCATTCTCACCAGTGCTTCTCCTTTTAAAGCTGCGTCTCTCGATGTTTGTGAAGATGATGTCCCTGAGTAAAAGAAACTTGTTTCTGGAAATCCAATTGCAGAGCGATGTAGATGCTTAAATCTCTTCTCCTTGAAATCATAGCCTACAACCTGCACAGTAGTTGAAAAAAGTTTATCAAGACCTAGCTACTACTCTTCCTTGCACAGGAACTCACTTAGCATTTCCATCACAAATACAATTTTGCGATTGAAAGACGGTAAATGCCAAAGATAAAGAATTACTGATCATGGCCATGATATGTGATCTTGCTACTTCTTCCATCACATAGGAACTTACCTAAGCATTTCCACTATAATTTATTATTATTTTTTTGGTGAAGGCATTTCCATTCAAATGAAGAGACAGACATGCAGAAACTAAAAAAGTTGCTGATCATAGTCATATTTGGGTGCTTAATTTGGAGACTATAGACAGATGAAGAATCATGTAGCCACATAACATTTATAATACACCAAAACACAACTAAAAATGTAAAGGAATAAACATGATTTTCTCAATACTTGTGTGTCAGATCAAAGCTGCTACAATGGATACTTTAGTTGTTAGATGGAAAGCAACTGAAATTTCAATTAAACTAGAATAGAGATTTTAAAACAAAATGCTGGATTTAGAGAACAACACAAGCAATAACCAATAAGACATCTTACACTACATGATTAGTATAAGACTCTGAAAGGTCATCAAAAGATACAAAAGGCATTGTTTCATGATCTTGAGACAGAGCTCTTGCTATGTAATACAGGATCTAGTATTGTACAAGGAAGCCAGTTGAGATTATTATATCCGCACAGTCTCTGGCTTCAGTGTCGTTTGGATTATCCCCAATATGTTGGTAACAGGGTAAACCCAAAGTCTGCTCCCATTCCCATGGGGGTGGGGGTTGACAACCATCAGGCCTTTCTATGATGACATAAATGTTTGAATGTTTAATTTAACTTCAATTATAAGTTAAAGAAAAGAATATGTCTCTTCAATTATGTCCTAACTTTCCACTGGACAGGGGAATGTTTTTTTGCAGTGATCTACAAAATACAAACAGTGCCATAGATCCTACCACTAGAACATAATTTTATTTGGATGATCATGCGGAAAAGACAAATTACCAAAGTTGTAACAACAGTACTGGGACTCTTTGAGTTTGTATTTGTCAGTTTATTTTGCAGAAAAGTTGGCAACAACTTATCAAGGTACACTGCCTTGATTGCTACCTGCTGTACATTTATAGGCCCAAAAACAAGGGAGTAATCAATGTCTCCAACAATTATGTGGAATACTCAAATGCAAAGACATCAAGTGAAATCTCTTTATGTTTGTTGTGGGTGTGCAAAGCAAAAGCCCGTCATATCTTCTTACTTAAATCTATTACCTTTATTTCATCTTACTTTTGATGCATAATATCTGTATATATGATTGAGGCATCGGTTACCAAGAGCTTGCTTTCTGGTAAATAATTCAGTAATGAAAATGTTGGGGATCCCTTTATATCTTTAATACATGGAGTTCTGATTTTTAGCTATAGGAGGTAATAAATGCCTTACAGTTATATTATGTGGATATGTGCCAGTAAGCTCCCTGAACCGACAAACACTAAAGAGAAGATTCTCAAAACTGTCCCTAGCATGCTCCTCAGTGAGTGCCCTCCCTCTTACATTTTCTTGTTTACCTGCATACAAAGTGGAAAATAGAAATGATGTAAATATGGCCATGTATCAGAAAAAAAAAAGTACGGACTCATATATATGATCCAGATCTCATCATTACAAATGAATAAGAGGCCAAAAACAAGAGATGTAGTGAAAGAAACATTAAGAACTTCGTTGAAGAAACAGATCATAATTTGCAGATTTGTGAATCGTCTGGTCAATGCTTCTAAGGTCCAAAAATTACTCCCATGAGGGTGTTGATCATGTGAAGAAGCAAAATTATTTTGAAATGTGAAGATCCACTGAAAATCTTTCTGAAAAATGACTAGGTAATTGGACTTGGATCTTATAAATATGTACATAGAGAATGAAACTTTTTGCAAGCTAGACATGTGATCATGGTGCTACCTGAAAAGATGAAACGCCTTTTCTAGCGGATAAGATATAACAAAATCTCAGACATATTAAAGGGCCACACAAATATGAGGTATATGTGCCAAATGATAGTTCATTTTACAAATTGAAATTAACCTTAGATATGATACTCAATGCTTTTGTTCTCTTGTTTTAATGGGGAAAGATGGCGGAGGTCTCATGAATTAAAAATTAAGCATTTCAAACATCCAGTTACTCTCATAACATACAGCTCTTCATCTAACAGAAGACTATTGCTTTCCATCAAGCACGCTCCAACACCTTTCAGCTTGATGGGATTATATGAATCAGAAATCCAGTGAAAATAAACACTTTTACCTAACAATGATGCTTCCAGGACCAACACAAAAAATGGGAACGCAAATTCATGAATATAGCCTCAGTTTCGTATCTAGCTTTGACTACCACCTCCAATTAAACTAAACTGAAAAGCAGCCATGGATCACAATATCTGATAGAGTTACATCATCAATTCTTGCCACTGTCACTAATCTTCGTTGAGGGAACAGATTATGGTTTATGAACTTGTGAATCTTTTGGAAAATTCTTCTAAGGTCTGAAAATTACTTGCACGAGAGTGCTGATCATGTGAAGAGGCATATTCATATTTGAAAATGGGGAAAACCATTCAGAAATTTTCAGGAAGATGATTGAGTAATTGCGACTTATGTCTTCAAACTATGTAACCGGAGGATGAACCTTCATGCAAGCTAGACACACTATCATGGTACTAGTTTGACCGGAGGATGAACCTTCATGCAAGCTAGACACACTATCATGGTACTATCTTAAAAGATGGAATGCCTGTTCTATTGGACAAGATATAACGTAATGTCAAACATACTAATGGCTATGCAAAATGTGAGAGGTATGTACCAGATGGTAGTTCATATTACAAATTGAAAAATAACCTTAGATATCCCACATGTTTCAGATATCTACGCTTATTTCAACAATGAAGTATAATACAATGGTTTGGAAGTCTAAAAATACTAGAGCGGACCGATCATTTGCAAAGGAATAGAAGATCATAAACGCAAAATGGTTTCTTTTGTTTTCTAGACACAGAAATGATAATGTTATACATCTTCAGTTCCATATGAAGTATGTGAAATACTAAATAGAAGACTGGAAAACAGAAGAACTCACCAAACCACCCTTTAGTTTCAGCAACAGTCCAGTAACTTTGAGCTTCACTTCTTGGTCCAGCATCTTTCCTCGTCTCACCACCACTAAACAGGAGTAATGCATCATCGTCATCTGCTGTAATTTCAACCCCTTTTCGTATATGATCAACAAAAGTTGCAGCTTGACCAGGGTGCTTTTGATAAGACTCTAAAAACCAAGAATCCTCCTTATCAACTTTCTCACAACTACTACTAGTATAAACTGAATGTCCAGCAACCATTACAAGATTCCTAAACTTGGAAAATGGATATGCATCAACACCCACATCAAATTTTGCATAATTACCCATCATCCGAAACCGCCTCTCAGAAACAGACAATACAATGAGAATAATGACCCCAATTGACAAAGATATCATAAACAGCCTAGCTGGGTGAAGCTTGTAATAACTATGGATTCGTTTTCCTAATGATTTAAACATCTTGACAGGGTAAAAAGTCGATTTTTTTGCCTTTCTTGATCTTTTGATAGTACCGGATTCCAAATCAAAATCGCCCCTTGTATAGGCCTGGAAAGATTTAGGACTACCAGACCCAAATGAATAGTTTTTCTTCATATGGGTTTGATGAAGGGAGATAATTCAAACATACCCAGATAAAAAAATTGGGTCAATAATTCAGTGGAACCATGAAATTATCATTCTAACAAAATGCAAGCCAATTGGGATTCTCAATAAACATCCAATTGAATCTAACAGATAAAAATTAGGGAACGAAACTCACTCGGCAGAGAAATTGAAGTGCAATTTTCAAAAGAGTCGATCAGATCCGAAAAAAGTCAGCTTTACATGTTTACTGTCTATGTACAGAGAAAATCATAAAAAAATTGAAAAGAAGTTTGCTGAGACTTTGAGAGTGATGAATGTTTAGATCTCTCACAGAGTGTTTATGAGAAACTATAGTTTGCCTTAGTTTCACTTAAAGCCCTTTTACATTTTGAGTAATATTCACACGAGAAATTACAATAGTTATGCAACATTTTTCTTTCTTTTTTGACCACTAAGGGTAGGGGCGGGCATTTGGTTTTTATCAAACTCCAGTTCTTTGATTTTCGGTTTTTAAAAAAGTGTGCACATTATGTTAAACCAAATTAATTCAGTTCGATTTAGCTTGATTTTTTGGTGCGAATGAAAAATAAAATGAGGACAAAATCAAAGTATAAGATACTTAAAAATTTAAAACTATGTTAAGGCATGATGTGTCTCGTCATGGAATATTTATTGTGCTAACTAAAGACTATATTTGTCTTTGTCAAAAACATTGTGCTTCCAACTACTTCTCCTTTACAGAAGAAGTAATAAATATTGGCATATTTATTGGGATAATTCAAAATTGTCATCACCCGCCATTTCATCATGCCACGTAAACGCCATGTGGCATAAAGTTGTCCATGTGGAAGCATAAATATGCTAGCATTTATGAGATGATTCTCAGTCATGAAGAATTTTTTGAAAAGCCTTAGAATATTCCAGACATAAAAAGAATTCTAGAAGGATGACTTATTTATAAATATGTAGAGACTTACATAATAATTACTTAGCCCCTAAGTTAGTAGTATAAATAGAGGGGCAACCATTTATAAATGAATCAAGCAATCTTCCAAGCAATATAAAAGCTTTCTTAGAAATTCTCTTATGTCTTTCTTCATTTCCTTAGCGATCTAGTGTTAAAATTTTTACTTAAGGTTGCAAGATCGTGAAAAATTCGTGAGCGAATTGTCAAGTGCCAGTGTGCTCAGAAGAAATCTAAGGCCGTGACATAATTGTGTAAATTAAGGGTGTACAAAACCGAACCAAACCGCAAATCGAGAAAAAAAATCCGACTAGTGGTTGGTTTGACTTGGTTTGGTATTGGAAAAAAAACCCGACTATATTTGGGTTGGTTTGGTTTTAACTAAAAAAAATCAACCCGAGACCAACCCAACCCAACATTATATATATATTTTTAAAATTTTATTTTATACATACAAATAGTTTCTTTGATATAATTTTTAAATATTTCTTATACTTTATCATAGTTTTTATCTTTTAATATATTATTTCAAGTTTGAAACTTAGAATTCTGAATGGTTCAATAAAGATTATAGTCTACAGATGTTGGTGATTGTAATAAAGCTTAAATCAGAATCGAATTAATACTAATGCAAAAAGAAAATCAATTCAACACTAAGAATGACAATAATATTGAATATTTGTTCCTTGATTTTACATTGGTTTAGACAATTCAAATACATAATCTAATTTTAATTTCCTTTAATATTTAGTCATGTAACTAATACTTATTAAATTTATTTTAGCATGATTTAGTACTTTTAAATTATGATCATTGACTTGTTAATTTGCAATATTTGTTTTACGCAATTTCATTATTTTTTTTATTGGATATTTTAGTGTCATTAGTCGTTACTCATATCATATTTTGTGTTATTTTCTTAAGAAACACCTTAGATAGTTGTATTTTGGTAGGACTAAAGAAATATTTGAAGTACAAGTAAATTATATGTTTGTATGAATACATTACTGAAAAAACCCGAAAAAATCCAAAAAAACCCGAGGTTGAAAAACCCGAGTTTAATTGGTTTGGTTTGGTTTATAGATTTAAAAATCCGACACAAATGGTTTGGATTGATATTAGAAAAACCCGAACCAACTCGGCCATGTACACCCATAATTAACGTAAAATAGGGAGTGAAAGAATTTTTCGGTGTGTAAGTGTGACAGTAATATTTACAGTAAACTTGGTAAAATCATTAGCGCTTAAAAGTCTTTATTTTTTTAGGAAATGATATTTAAAAATTGAATTTAAAAAAATGATATTATTAGATCTCCCATGTATGAAAATAAAAATCTCTTATAAAAATAACATCAAGAACTAAAAGTAAATTCATGTACTATAGCACACGAAAACAAGTCATGATCACGTATCACCAAAAAATTATGTAATATAGCACACAAAAAGGGTAAATTCGGTCTTCCCCGCATTGGGGCTAGTTTGAACTAGAAAATGCGTATGTTTGCCCCTTGGGACCAACTCACGCCATTAATAAAGTCGTAACGGATGCTATGAAAATTTTTGGCCAAAAATAAGTCGGGATCATGTATCACAAAAAATTCATGTACTATAGCACACGAAACGATAAATTTGGTCTTTCCCGCATTGGGGCTCGTTTAAACTTTAAAATGGGTTTGTTTTCCCCTCGGTACCAACTCATACCATTAATAAGGTTGTAACGGATGTCCATGAAAATTTTTGGCCAAAAACAAGTCGGGATCACGTATCACCAAATATCCATAGATTATAGTACACGAAAAATGGTAAATTTCGTCTTTGCCTCATTGGGGCTAATATGAACTTGAAAACTCGTCTGTTTTTCCCTCATGACCAACCCACACCTCTAATAAGGTTGTAATGGATGTCCAAGAAAAAATTCGGCCAAAAACAAGTCGGGATCACGTATCACCGAAAATCCATGGACTATAGCACACGAAAAACGTAAATTTGGTCTTTCTCGCATTGGGGCTCGTTTGAACTTGAAAATGTGTTTGTTTACCACTCGGGACCAACTCACGCCATTAATAAGGTCGTAGTGGACGTCCATGAAAAATTTCGACAAAAATCAAGTCAGATCACGTATCACAAAAAATCCATGGAGTACGTATAGCACACGAAAAACGATAAATTCAGTCTTTCCCACATTGAGGCTTATTTGAACTTGAAAATTCATCCGTTTTACCCTCGGGACCAACTCCCGCCATTAATAAGGTCGTAGTGGACGTCCATGAAAATTTTTTATCAAAACAAATCGGAATTACGTATCACCAAAAATTCATGAACTATAACACACAAAAAACGATAAATTCAATCTTTCCCACATAGTGGACAATTATTATATTATTAGAAGGAGGGAGTAACAAATTTGTATAGCCACCTATACTTTTTGACATGCTTAAGAATACAATTTATAATTTTTTTTAATTATATGAATGATGTGACACGATTAATAAATATTGCATTTATAAAGGAAAAAACATTAGCAAAATTTCTAGCATGACTACCAACATGGGTTGTGGTGCACTGGTGGGAGTGTTTCACCCATAACCAGAGGTCTCGGGTTCGAGCCCTGGGTTTGAAGAAAATCTTGTTGGGAGCGCCACCCCGAATGAGTCCTACAGAGTGCGATCTGAATTTAATCGGAGCTCTAATGTGAGCTCCGGACACCGGGTGGGAAACAAAAAAAAAAAAACTACCCTGACTTATTCCTAAAGACTAGCTGGTCAATAGTCAACCACTTCACACTAGAGGATGTTGTAGATTAGCACGTATTCAAAATTTAAAATTTGTGAATATTTATATTAATTTTAAATTAATAGATAGTAATAATAATAATAATTAAATTATGATTAAATATATATAAATATTTTATAAATTTCTTAATACAAATGATAAATGTTATTCTAAATTTTTAAGGTTACAAGTTTCAAAAAATTTATAGCTATCCAAATATTATTACATTTAAGATTACACATTTCAAAAATATTTGTTTCTTAGTTTCCTAAACTTCATATCAAAATAAGTTCACATAAATTAAAACTGAGGAGACATCAAACATATTTATCCATATCCATATTTTATAAGCTTTTTTTATTTGGTCATCAAAAGTATTTAACTTGTGGTCTGATTAAATTTAAATTCGCATGGTCCAATTTTGGAGAACAATAGGATTGTTTTCATTTTCAAAGGCTTACTTTTAATGAAGGGCAGATAAAAGTCTTAACTATTTCAGGCCACTCAAATCCTGAAACTATATTATATATAATATAATAATCTCTCACCCATAATCATATACTTACTTGTTTAAGCCATGACATTTTTGTATGCTAATATTTTCTTATTTTTGTTCCTCCAACTAATCATCTTCTCTAATGGCCAAAATATTACAATTAAGGGAGGTTACTGGCTAAGGGAGAGTGAATTATCCTTAGACAAAATTGATTTAACTCCTTTCTCTCATTTATTTTGTGGATTTGCTGATATTAATTCCCAATCCAATCAATTAATTCTCACTTCACCAAATTCATCATTCATACAATTTACAAGCATAGTCCAACAAAAAAATCCTTCTGCAAAAACATTATTGTCTATAGGTGGAGGTGCAAATAAAACAACATATGGAGTTATGGCTACAACACCAAATTCAAGAAAAAGTTTTATTGATTCATCAATAAAATTAGCTAGACAATTGGGATTTCATGGTCTTGATCTTAGTTGGATATTTCCAGAATCAGCTTCAGACATGGCAAATTTAGGTATCATACGTGTCGTCATCTCATCTAAGAGTTTAATTTGCTAGAGATAACATGTTTCATGTATATGATTGATGAGATATTTGTCTGCTTTGATTTTATTTTGAATTAGTTAATTTCTCATATAGTCACTCAACTAATAGTTATTATCTCATACAGTCAGTTTTTTTAAGGAGATTGAAATCAAGTATTAGTTGAGTTGCTATATAAAAAATCAACACAATTTTGAATTGTATGACCTTACTTTCATATCTTAAAACATCTATTGAAATCAAGTATTAGTTGAGTGGCTATATAAAAATCAACACAATTTTGAATTGTATGACCTTACTTCCATATCTTAAAACATCTATATTACTCCCTCCATCCAACAATAGTTGTGCACTATTCTAAAAATAGTTGTCCAATAATACTTGTCTAGTTTACAAAATCAAGAAATAATTTACCTTTTGTGTCTATTTTACCCTTGCTATGAAAGACTCCTATTTATCATCTAACACATTTCTCAAAGCATTGAATTTAACAAAGTCAAAGGATAAAATAGTAATATTACCCCTATTGTTTATTACTCTCTCCGTCCTTTTTTATATGTCATCCCTTTCTATAAATAGTTGGTCCATAATACTTGTCATTTCATAAAATCAATGCATAAATGACCATATTATTCCTTTTTTACCCTTGTGAGTTATTAGCCTTGAAAATATACATTTGACCAACTTAGAAAAGCTAAGTAAATGATTCATGTTCATCAGTTAAATGAATTAATCAAAATAAATTAATTCATATTCATTGATTGAAAATTTGAGTTTCAAAAAAATTAAATAAGGGTAGAAGGGTAAAGTTACATCATTTATTAATGCAAGTGCAAAGTAAAAATCTGACATATAAAAAGGAACGAAGAAAGTATTTCTTAATGATGTCAAATCAATAGTGAACAACTATTATCGAAGAGGGAGTATAAAGAGAGATCATATTTATTTATTTAGCTAGAGAAAAAGTTCAAATTTACTCTTGAATTTTGCTAAATAATTATAGATTTGCTCTCCACTAATAATTGAAGTCCATTATAAAAATGAGTTAGATTTATCTTTATTGACTAAAATAAAATAAATACTTTTCAACATGTAGGCCCTTTGCAAATTTATAAGTATTTGAAATACACAAAATAATTTGAATTTGTCCTTGGACTTTGCGTAATGGTTAAGTTTCATACGGACAAATTTGAAAGCTTATGTCATTAGTCAATAGTAAGAGAATTTAATGTAAAAATTAGACTAAGATATATATTTTTATTTACTTAATTATATCTTTTATGAAGGTATCCTTTTGAATGAGTGGCGCATTACTATCAACACGGAGGCCAGAAACTCCGGCGAGGCTCCTTTACTTTTCACGGCAACTGTTTCCGGTTCGCCTTGAGTCAACACTTCGATATACCCAATTCAATCATTGACAAGAAACTTAGATTGGATTAACCTACTAGAATACGGATTTTACGAACCGAATTGGTCTCCTTTAGAAACGAATTCACATGCACAATTATTCGATCCGGTGAAACAAGTGAGTGGTAGTGACGGAATCAACCAATGGATCCAGGAAGGCGTACCGCCACAGAAAATAGTTTTTGTAATTCCCTTTTTTGGATACGCGTGGCGATTGAATAATACGAATATTCATGGTCTCAGAGCTCCGGCTATGGAAAAATCGGACGTTTACGATAACCCGTGGATGAGATATGACCAAATTAGGGACTTTATAGTGCAACATCGCGCCACGACGGTGTATAATGCAACAATTGTTGGAGATTATTGTTATTCAGGAAATACTTGGATTAGTTACGATGATATTCAAAGTGTCAAGACTAAAGTTTCTTATATTAAAAGCAGAGAATTGCTTGGTTACTATGCATTTGATATTTCAGGAGACAATAATTGGAATTCTCTTCTTTCTCATGCTGCTTCACAAGGTATAAATTAACTCCATTTCATTATCTTTTTTTTTATATATATATATATATTTATTAAAAAACAATATGTACACGATTTAATTTTAAGGATGCACATATTTAGATATTTTTACTGCGTCAGTTGAATATTTCAACTTAAAAAATGATCATCTAGTACCTCTATGAATTATGTGTCACGTCAGTGTCTGATGTTTACGAATAAAGACAAATTTAGGATTTCTAGAACATGAGTGTACCACTAAAAAAAAATAAAGTAAAATGTGTATTAAAAACAACTCAACATATATCCCACCAAATGCACCATTTATTCTTCTTATAGCATGAGTGTCAACAAATAATATATATCAGTTTTAAAAAATATATATATAAAATATCTACTCTTACTGAGTAACCACAAGTTCACGTGCCCCATTTTAGGATATATATATGTCGCTCTCCATAAATTAAAGTATCTAGATGTGCAGTGTTTACTTGCTAACATAAATCATGTTTGAGTCTCGATCTATGTATTATATCTGCAATTAATTTATGAATGACTCAAATATTTGTGTTTTTTTTCTCTATTGTTTTTTTTAAATTTAGAAGCTGATGGAGTGACACAAGGAGAAATTGTGAGCAAGAAGAAAAAACTCAATCGACTAGTTATCATTTTGATTCCAATTGGTGCACTGCTAATATTGATATTGCTAGTATTTATAATTTGGTATCTTCGAAGGAGACAAGTACCTAAGTTTCAAGGTAATTATTCTTTTCGATTAATTTTACGTGACGATGTTATCATTAAAAAGTCAAACATATATATTTTTTTACTCTAATATTTTCAGATATTTTTAAAATATGTGAAATTATTATTAACTGAATTTAGGAGTGTTATTAATATTCTTCTTTTTATTTTAATTTTTTTTATATTAGAGTTAGAGAGGAACCAAAGGAACAAAATGGGAAGTAGAAATAAAGCAAGAAAAAATGGAGATAATAGCAATTTGCAAGTTTTTAGTTTTGCTGAGATGAAGGAAGCTACGAATAATTTTTCATTTGAAAATAAGCTTGGAGAAGGTGGATATGGACCAGTTTACGAGGTAAATTCTATTTATTTTTATTAAATCAATAAATATAAATATTTAATTTTCATATATATTTATTTTTTGTTTAGTTTTTTATAATTAGAGAATTATTGGGGTAAAAATACATTTTGAGTCTTGAATATGAATAAAAAATGACATTGAGCAAGTCAATAATAACTAAATGATAATTGAATAATTGGGGTTATAAATATTAAGGATAAAATAAAATTAAACATGATAAAATACGATATTATATTTTAAACTAACTAAATGAAATTAATGACGGGACACGTCTTCAAGAAGATGAATTTACTAATAGGAGTTGTTAACTCGATACAATCCTTAAAGAATTTTTTTATTAGGAGCAGGAACGGAGCTAGCAAGGGCCGATGTTTATTCAAATTTTATTCACAAAAAATTACACTATTTATATGATTAAAATTATTTTTTATTTATTTATAGTAGATGTTGAACCTCTTTCGACTGCTTGTGTTTACTTCTTCATATTTTGAACTCTAAATGAAAATCACAACTACGCCAATGATTAGGAATGAATTTTATTAAAACAACTTTACTAATAATACTTTGAAATTATAAATTTGACTATTACTACTTTATATACCTATTTAATATTAAGCGTAATATTAAAACAAAAGTAATAAAGCTCTCTTAATTTGATAAAATAGATAAGTAAAAAAGAAAAAAAAAAAAATTTAATATAAGGGCCAAATAAAATGAAACGGGCAGTAGTAAATAAGATTATTTTTTTTTAAAAAAAAATGAGTATAAGATATATGCTCAATAATAAAAATCTTTAGGTTGCATTTGGTCAAATTTATATTTATATCTACTTCTTCGTAATAATGCTTTAATCTTCTCGAAATTCTGAATTTGCTTCTAAATCCAATTAGGGAAAGTTGAAGAATGGGGAAAAAATAGCAGTGAAAAGGCTATCAGAGACTTCATCTCAAGGATTGGAAGAATTTGAAAATGAAGTGATTCTTACTGCAAAATTACAACATATAAATCTTGTAAAAGTTGTGGGATTTTGCATTGAAAATGAAGAAAAAATGTTGATTTATGAATATATGCCCAACAAGAGCTTGGATTACTACATTTATAGTAAGTCATTCTTTTCCCTTCTTTTTTTCCTGTTATATTGAGTTTAATTTTTATACATCATAAAAATATTTTTATAACATTATTGTATAATTTAAAAGACAACGATTGTGCAGAAAAATGTAAAAATCGTATGGGCTATGCATTTATTAAAAAATAATCAGTATTTGAAAATTCGTTAAATAATTGACTATTTTTTTTTATGATGTTATTAGAATATGTGGCTATTTAAAATTAGAAGTCGTGAGAATGATATTTATTTTTCAATTTTGCCCTAAATTAATTTTATATTATCAGGTTACATTTACAAACATGTAGCTTGCCTTGTTTTAACGATTACATGTTTCATTTTTCATGAAGGGTTACAATAGGGATCTTTTGAATGGCTTGATAATGTTAAATTTCTTCACACTAAAGATATTTTTTGGTAGTTAACGTGGGTGAGGGGTGGGGCTAAATAAATGTGCTTAGCCCCCACCCATGAAACGGTTGTGTTGTGTTGTAGCCTATCCTTCTATTCTCCATTAAGTGGTGAAGATTGTTATCTGTTGTCACTGAACCTGCTTGATTCGTTATAGACTGCTTTCAAACCCTACTGAACTAAGAGTCTCGCTTTAAGTCTAGCTATCGCATGGGGGCAGCTGGCTGGCAGAGCTATGCTGCTTCGAGTTTCGCATGGCTAACGGCTAACGCTATACCATGACGCTACGTTGTGCCTACACTAACGTGACTTACAAACAATGTTGACGCTATATTACCATATAGGCAAGACTCGGACTACCTCCCTTCTCTTCAGAGTCTTAGCACAAAAATTTCATTATATTGTCATTTAATATAAAATATTAATTAACATCTCTTCTTATTTTTTGCTTTTTTAATTGACCTCCTTCTTTCTTTAATTGAAAGGCACATGAGATCAAACTCCAATTTTCTATATATCTAGATATATACTAACAATTTGTATGTATTTATATGTTTTTTGATCAACTTGATTTGTATTTCCGCATGTAGATCAAGTGAGAAGATTAGTTCTAAATTGGGAAAAAAGATTGCAAATAATTGAAGGCATTATTCAAGGGCTATTATACCTACAAGAATATTCAAGATTAACAATTATCCATAGGGATATAAGAGCCAGCAATATTCTATTGGACTTACAAATGAAACCAAAGATTTCTGATTTTGGAATGTCAAGAATGTTTAAGGAGGATGAAGTTGAAGCAAATACAAGCAGAATAGTTGGAACAAAGTAAGTATTATTTATATTCATATATTTTGGAATTAAATCTATTTATATACATTGATTTAAAAAAATAGCCCGTGCACGAAACATATCATGTTCACATAGGGTTTAGGAAAGGATCAACACATTAAAAGATGTGATGTAGGGAGTTTATCCCAAAACTAGCATGTAGCATCAACGACTGATTCCACAACTCGAATGTTAATTTTTTAATAATTATATTCTTTACTAATGTTATTCATTTAATTTGTAATGTGTTGTAGGGGTTATATTCCACCTGAATATGCAATTGAAGGCAGATATTCAACAAAATCTGATGTTTTCAGTTTTGGGGTACTTCTTCTTCAAATCATAAGTGGAAAAAAGAATACATGTCTATATGGTCCAGATGACAACTTAAACCTTCTTGAATATGTGAGTTGTGATAACTTCACCTATTATATTGAGATTTATAATAACTTAATATAAGCAAAAAAAAATACTTACTAAAACATCAGAAAACAAGTAAGAAATATTTTCTTCCGTACTAAACACACTTTATATGAGATTAATAACCTGAAAATAAGACAAATATAGATAAAAAAACTACACTGATAATGCATTATTTTTTATTTTTTATTATTATTTTTGATAATTTATTTAAAAATAATAATACAGGCATTTGAGATGTGGAAAGATGGTAAAGGCATGGAATTTATGGATCAATCACTCGATGATACAACACATTCTTGTAAACTATTGAAATGCATGCAAATTGCATTATTATGTGTCCAAAACAATCCATTGGATAGGCCTACAATGTTGAAAATTTCATCTATGTTCAAAAATATTGAAAATTTAGTTATGAATTCCCCAAAGAGGCCTGCATTTTCTACAAGACAAGATGAAGATCAAGTTGGCAATATTCCAAATGGGGAATTAGACATTGACAATGCAACAATTACACAATTGGTTGCAAGATGATATATAGCCTCTTTGCCATGTATTTAATCTGATTAGCACGTAATTTGTCTTATTTTGGAAATTATGAATTCCTATTATTTATGGATGTTGACTACCTTGTCGTATTTATTGGTGATTTGATTAATTTAAATTTGGGAAACTTAAAGAAATCACACTAGTTTAGCAGCTAATTATTTAGATACACTCTAATTTACAATATTATGAATATTACCAGATTTTGGTGCGTCCAGATACATGTATATTGGAATATATGGGGTCAAATTAGGTGTAATTAGAAACAAACCTTGGTCGTGGCTTGTGCTGAAATATTTGCAAGAACAAAAGAGAGATTTACAACACATAAAAGTAACAAAGATTTAACAATTAAATAATGTGAAATTAGGCAAAGGTCAGTAAGAAGCTTGAACTAGACTTGGTAGGGTGCGCCAGGCCCGTGCAGTAGTGCAACGCATGGGCGACGTGTGAAGGTCCATGTAGCAAGCTACTTCGATAGACCTTCCCCTTAAAAAAATAGAGTTAATATCGTGTGAGTCACATATCAGATATTAAACTAATAAAAACAGATACTACACTTGATCTTAGCCAAAAGGCCGAGAAAGGTATGGCTTTAATTAGTGCTCAGCCTACAGCTTTTATACTTACTTCTCTTCTTTGAAGAAATGTAGGGTAAGGTTGCGTACAATAGACCCTTCTGGTCCGATCCTTCCTCATATCCTGCTCGTGCATAGCGAGAGTTTAGTGCACCAGCCTGTCTCCATTTTGTAATATTAGAGGGATGAAACATAACTCTAGATGTATACATAAGGGACTATCTTGATATTTTTCTCAACATGACAGGTAGGCATTACCAAATGACTAAATAAATATATGGAAAACCATATTTTGGTATGAGTAGAAAAAGTCAGTTTATGACTTCATAACATTTATGATATTATATATTATATACTCTATATAGACAAACCTGTACGGAGCATTTATATGCACGATCTGAATTTTTCCTGTTTGAATGTCAAAGATACTCATAGCACGATCAAACTGTCAGTCAAACAAAAACAATAGAGTTGACATTTAACATATATGCACACAAAATTGCCTAACTATGATGCAAGCTGCATAATGATTTAACAATCAATGAGGCTGGATTTTATTACTTGTTCTAGAAGGAGTCAAGGAGATGTTCATGAGCAACCCAGGATTTGAATCCTGATCTCGCATGCACTTTATCGACCACTAGATCAAATCACTGGGGTGACGGATGTCTAGTCATTTATATATAGAGTCGCAATCATCTGAATTTATCAAGTTTGAATGTCAAAGATACTCCTAGCGCGATCAAACCGTCAGTCAAACAGAAAAAATAGAGTTGACATTTAACATATACACACACAAAGTTGCCTAACTATGAATGCAAGCTGCATAATGATTTGACGATCAATGAGGCTGGATTTTATTACTTGTTCTAGAAGGAGTCAAGGAAGATATTTCATACCTCAAGTACATAAAATCTTGTGAATTATTCCTTCATTCCTCAAGTACTTATTGTTTTTCTGCAGATCATGGGCTGTCTATTTCTTCTTCTTCTTGTGTTGCAATATCCACTTGTTATCTTTTCAAGTCATCTATGTCGACGAGACGAGAGTTTGGTTTTGCAAAACCTGAAGCTTAAACTGTCCATAGATGACTCTGCTTCTGCTGATTGTGAATCCAATGGTTACTTTCCCTATCCAAAGACACTTTCTTGGAATAGAACCACTGATTGTTGTACTTGGGATGGTGTAACATGTGATAAAGTTTCAGGTCGAATAACTCGTCTTGATCTTAGTTGTAGCCAACTTCATGGAACAATTGACTCCAACAGCACCCTCTTCCAACTTACTCATCTTCAAAACCTTAATTTAGCTTACAATGATTTCTCACCTTCCCAAATTTCAAGCAAATTTGGATGGCTTCCGAGTTTGACACATCTTAATCTATCGCGCTCTGGTTTTTCAGGGACAGTACCTTTACAAGTCTCATATCTATCTAAGTTGATATCACTTGATCTTTCTGCAGGTATTGAGGAGTTGAGAGTTGAGCCTCACACTTTCAAAATGCTCCTTCAAAACTTAACTCAATTAAGGGAGCTTTACCTCACCTCAACATATATATCTTCATCACTTCCATCAAACTTGTCCTCTTCCTTACAAGAGCTGAATCTTGTCGGAACGGAATTGTCTGGGAAAATCCCTGATGACATTTTCCATTTACCAAGATTGCAAATGCTTAACTTAGGGAGCAACTTGTATCTCACAGGGCATTTGCCAACAACTCAATGGAACTGCAGCAACTCTTTAAGGGAATTAGATCTTTCTTCCTCAGGCTTTTCGGGGAATATACCAGATTCTATTGGTCATCTCAACTCTTTAAGGAAATTAGATATATCAGGCTGCTACTTCTCTGGTAACATTCCTCCAACTATCGGTGATCTCACCGAGCTCACGAGTTTGCAACTCTTCTCAAACAACTTCAATGGTCAACTACCATCAACAATCTTAAATCTGGTGCAACTTGTTGAGTTTGATATCTCATCTAACAACCTTACAGGCAACATTCCAAATATTTTCGGTAACTTCACCAAGCTCAAATCTTTATCCTTTTCATATAACCTCTTTATGGGCCTTTTTCCATCCTCGGTTACAAACCTAACAGAGCTAGAGAGTTTAGACCTCTCAAATTGTTCTATAACTGGTCCTATTCCTTCTAGCGTCAGCACCGGATTCCCTAACCTCATCTTGCTCTTCCTACCATATAACTCCCTTAGCGGAGAAATACCATCTTGGATATTCAATCTTCCTTCCTTAAAATACTTAGTTTTGAGAGGCAATCAACTTGCTGGTCAACTTAAGGAAGTTAGATACAACTTGTTAGAAGTTGTTGATGTCGGTGACAATAAGCTGAATGGACCTATTCCAACATCATTCTCTAAACTAGTGAACTTGACAACACTTGATCTTTCTACAAACAACCTTTCTGGTGGTCTAGATATTGGGTTGTTTTCAAAATGCAAACAACTTCGACGTCTTGGCCTTTCTTTTAACAATCTGTCTGTATTTTCCAGTCAAAAGAATGCATCCTTGCCTAGTTCTCTTGGAAGTTTGTATGCATCTTCTTGCAACATAAGGGAGTTAGATTTCCTACGAGCTGCAAAATACATTGGTAACTTAGATCTTTCCAACAACAACATGCATGGAAAAATTCCTGATTGGGCATGGTCTAATTGGCAAGTCTCAGTGTCTTATTTGAATCTTTCTAGCAACTTTCTAACGGCTATTGACCTGCTTCATAACTTTGAGAGTCTTTACAATCTTGATATTGGATCTAACTTGATTCAAGGAGAATTACCTGTTCCACCTCCCTTATTGTTCCTCTTCATAGCCTCGAACAATAACTTCACCGGGAAGTTACCTAATTCACCATTATGCAAAATGAGTTCCCTTTTGATTCTTGATTTGTCCAATAACAGCCTGAGTGGAGTAATTCCAAAATGTTTAGTGAACATGAGCACAAGTCTCTCAGTGTTGGACCTGCACAACAATCATTTTAGTGGGACAATTCCAAATAACTTTGGTAAGGGAAGTAGTCTGAGAAGTCTCAATTTGCGGAAAAATAAACTAGAAGGAATGTTACCAAGAAAGCTTACCAATTGCAGAGGGCTCGAAGTAGTTGATCTCGGAGAAAACTTGTTGAATGATACATTTCCCAAATGGTTAGGATCACTTCCTAGGCTGCAAGTTCTCAGTTTGAGATCCAATAAATTACATGGCCCGATTACCATTTCAAGAAACCAAGTCTTATTCTCAAAGCTGAAAATCCTTGATCTCTCTTATAATGACTTCACTGGAAACCTGTCAGAAAGGTTTTTCAACAACTTGAAATCCATGATAATAGAAGATCAAATGGGAATTCCTTTAACGTATATTGGAGAAGTTCGATACCATGATTCCTTGACATTGTCTATAAAAGGACAGCAGATTGAACTTGTGAGGATTCTTTCTATCTTCACAACCATTGATTTCTCAAATAACAGATTTAAAGGTAATGTACCAAACTCCATTGGAAATCTTGGTTCACTTCGTGGGTTGAATTTGTCACACAACAGCCTTCTTGGACCTATACCTCAGTCTTTTGGAAATTTATCTGTTCTTGAGTCGTTAGACCTTTCGTGGAACCAACTTTCTGGGAACATTCCTCAAGAAGTTGCTTCACTGAAATCTCTTGCTGTCATGAATCTCTCACAGAACCACCTGATGGGACGCATACCTAGAGGTCCACAGCTTGATACATTTGAAAATGACTCATATTCAGGAAATGCTGGATTATGCGGATTTCCCTTGTCAAGAAACTGCGGAGATAATGAGATGCCTCCTTCTACTGTGACTGATATTGAAGACGAAGAAGATTCAGGTTTTATGGATTGGAGAGCTGCAATAATAGGATGTGGTTGTGGATCAGTGTTTGGGATGTTTATAGTATATATCATTTTCTTAACAGGGAGACCAAAATGGTTTGTGAGAATTGTCAACCAACAGATCAACAGGATCCTTTTGAAAATTGAGGCAAAGAGAAGAATTGAGGCAAAAAAGAGAAGACGGCAGAAAAGAAGAAGGATGAGGTTTTAGTATATACTTCATGCATTATTGTCTTGCAACATACACAGTTTCAGCTTACACCTTGTTTTGGCTGGTTGTTACCTGTTGTATTATATTGTATTGTTAGTTTTAATACCATGTTTGTGTTGATTGTTACTTAAATTATTGTTTTTTATTGTTTAAATTCATTTGTTAGATAATGACGAAAATTTCCATTTGTCATTACCTTATAGCTACACCTCGTATCCTACTTTCTTGTAGGTTTATCATTCAAATTATTGATGTGTGACATAATGTATTGATGGAGAACGATACAATATATTCAAACATTGTAGTCACTAAAACAACCCTTAAAACAATACGATACATTATGAAAAAAATACATAACCACCATCCAAACAGAGTGTGTTAATGTTTCTGTTGTTGTTATTATTGTTTCTAAACTAGGTATCTTTGTATTTACTGGTAAAGTTTTTTAAAAAAGAGATAAAGATTTATCAGTTTATAATGTGGAATCAGAAAAAGGCTCAAATATATTTGAACTAGATTTGGTGGGGTGCGTCAGGCCCGTGCAGTAGTGCGCGAAGACCCAGGTAGCAAGCTACCTTGATAGTTCCTCCCCCTTAAAAAATAGAGTTAATATCGTGTGAGTTGATGACTCACATATCAGATATTAAACTGATAAGAACAGATACTACACTTGATCTTAGCCAAAAGGCCGAGAAAGGTATGCTTTAATCAAGGCTCGGCCTGCCGCTTTTAAACGACTTCTCTCCTTTCTGACTTTTGTTAGTTCTCAATGTGGGATTCCTTGATAAGGTTATGTTTCATTTCTATGCACAACAGGACTAATATATGAGACTCCCATATTAAATGTTCTCTACTCCCACAGTACATGACTTAAAGGTGAAAAAACTGACCTGGTCGCCTTTCTACGGAGAGCTTCGGAATTTTCATAAGCAAATGGTTCAAATGAAATTTTTCAATCCTTTTTTTCGATGCATCTCTTTTATTCATCCAAATCATATCTTGCATTAGAGGCCCATTTTGTGCAAGACCAGTAACGATAGTGTCCAAGAAACCTCATTTCTCCATGGCACCGCATTAAACAGTTCCAAAGCTTTATCCTCCCTGTTATCCTTTAAACAACCTTGAATCATAACATTCCAAGAATACAAATTACGTTCTGGCATCTTATCAAATAGCTCAAGAGCTTGATCGACTTTATATGCACAACAGGAGAACAGAAGAGTATTAACTCGTTTACACACCTCAAGCAAGGATTTATGATAGAGAAATGTACATATGTGATTTTCTTTTGCATCAACAAAGAAATGTTTACATGTGCATTTTGTTAGTATAACCAAAAAAAAATCACTTTCTCGAGAGAGTCAGGTGGTGCACGGTTTGAAACTCAATGGATAATGAGTCCCAAAGTCTACCCTCAGCTGGTGCCGAACCTGTATAGGGGCTTCTAGCTCCATTCACGAGCAATTGAAGGGGATAGAAGGTGGTCAGAGTGAACTAACATTTGAATAGGAGTGTAATCTAATCGCCTGACCTGGTCACCTTTCTGCATTGAGCTTTAGAACTTACATTAGCGAATGGTTCAAATTAAATTCTTCAATCCCTGGTTTTCGATGCATCTCTTTGATTCATCTAAATCATCTTCTCTTGCATTAGAGGCAATAAATTTTCTTTAATAAGTGTGTAAATCTCCTCTTTCTCAGGGTGAGACTTGTCTCCCACAAAAAATATGTGATTTTTCCCATTGACTTCTATTTCACTAAAACCGGGTACCTTTTTCACCTTCCTCTCCTTCATTTTCTTTCTTACTTGCGCAAAATCACCCCATCTCCCAGAAGCTGCATAAGCGTTTGCCATTAGTACATAAGCCCCTGAGTTTCCCGGTTCAAGCTCTACTATTTCATTGCAGATCTGATTAGCTACTCCAACATCTCCATACAACTTACAAGCGCCAAGTAAAGCCCCTAGAACAGCACCATCACGTTCCTCAGGAGGCATCTGGTGCACCACCCTTATAGCTTCATCAACTAACTTACCACGACCTAAAATGTCAACAAGGCAACAATAATGTTCTGCCCTCGGTTCTAAACCATAGGCATGCCTCATTGACTCGAAGAACTTTTGACCTTTCTTAACAAGACCAGCATGACTACAAGCTGACAAGAGTCCCACAAAAGTGATTTCATCTGGCTTGTTACCGGACCTTAACATCTGTGCGAAGGCTTGCAATGCTTGTTTGCCAAGACCATGATTAGCATATGCCAGTATTATTGCTGTCCACGAAACAACATCCTTTACTTTTAGATTCTCAAAAGTGATCAATGATGAGTTTATATCTCCACATCTGGAGTACATCGTGACAAGAGCATTATTAAGTGAAGTGTTTTGGTCAAATCCTAGAAGTAAAACAAGAACATGAGCTTGTATTAATTCCAGGATGCCCCCACATGAGGTCACTACACTGGTAAGAGTAGTAGGATTCGGCCTTAAGCCCGACCGAAGCATGAGAATGAAACGCTTTAAGGCTTCACCGTCGAGGCCACTTTTAGCATACCCATCAATCATTACATTCCAAGTTACAAGATCTTTATTAGACATCGAATCAAAAAGTTCGTTGGCCTTGGCCACTAGGCCTTCGTCAACATAAGCTGTTATCATGGCATTCCATGCAGCAGGATCCCTGTTTGGCATTTGATCAAAGTACTCTCTTGCCATTTCTATCATCTCATTTCGTGCAAGACCAGTAACAACAGTTGTCCAAGAAACCATATTTCTCCATGGCATTGCATTAAACAGTTCCAAAGCTTTCTCCACCCTGTTATCATTTAAACAGCCTTGAATCATAACATTCCAAGAATACAAATTACGTTCTGGCATCTTATCAAATAGCTCAAGGGCTTGATCGACTTGATGATTTTCAACATAAGCCCTGATCATAGCCGTCCAAACAATGACATTTTTCTCAGGAACCTGATCGAAAATACATCGTGCCTCAGCAATCAAACCATTTTGAGCATACCCCACCATCGCTGTAGTCCACGTGACCACATTTTTCTCAGGCATTTGTTGAAGCAACTTTCGAGCCTCGTCCACTCTACGGTTCTGAAAATACCCAGAAATCAAACTGGTCCACGCGTAAACATTTCTATCTGGCATCAAATCAAAGATTCTCCGACCCTCATCGATCCTCCCAGCTTTCGCGTAAGCATGAACCATAGCAGAATCAGACACTACATTCCTCTCAGGCATGGAATAAAACAATCTCTCTGCTTTAGGAAGATCCTTATGTTTAAGATAAACAGTAATCATCGAAGCATGAGAAACAACATCCCTTTGAGGCATTTCGTCGAACAGTTGCCGTGCTTCTTTAACTTTGCCTTGACGGCCTAAATTCGTAATCATTTTATTGCAGCTAAAAATGGACTGTTTTTCCAAGTGGGGTTCTGATTTCATTTGCAATGGAATCTGTTTCTTGGGTTTTGAATATGTTCTTGAAAGGAATGGACGGTTCAGAAGGCGGCCATGATCATTACTTAGCAAATAATTTGAACCCCAAAATGTAAAAGAGGAGCTTATTTTAATCAAATTTCTGGGTTTATGCATGATTTTTTTATAATAATTTCAAGCAGAAAGAGGAATTAAGCTATTTTTTGTATGAAAATTGTAGTAGTAGATGCACAGATTTAGAGATTGGAGCAGAAATTTAGAGGTTCATTTTCTTGGTAAGAAAGCTGAGAGGGAAATTTGAAAAAAACAGACATCTCAGAATAACAGAGGATAGTTATGTATAAGTTGGGCGGACGGGCTCGAGTTGGGAAAGTAGTCACCAAGTTGACGGGGCTCTTGAGTTGTGGAAGCCGTCACTAAAGATTGCGTTATAATAGGTTGTTATATCACACTTTTTGAAATGTCGCACTTCTTGAACTTTGCCTGAATATAAATATTTTGTGCATTATTGTATTATGATAGATTGACTAAATCACACTATTTGAAATGTGACCCTTTCTCGAACCCTCTACATTAATGTGAATGTTTTGTGCATCATACTAGCCCCTTTCTAAAACCCTATATAAATATAAATATTTTGTGCACCAAACTAGCCATGTTTTGTGCACCAAAATGATGTTTTGTATACCAAAATATCTTTATAGTAATGTACTAAGTTGTGGAGCAAGGAATTGTTTGATTATTCATTAGAATTAAGTAAAAATTAATTAGGTATGATTTAGTTATTTAATCTTTTACTCAATATAAATTGAAATAGGGCCAAAGACCCAAAATTTGGACTTAAAATTGGAAGGGGCCGCGCGGACACAAGCCTCCACTTCCACAAATTATGACGTAGGCTCGACCACTTGGGCCGACCTTAGGCTAGTACCCCTCCAAAGTGCAATGAAGGTCACCAACCTAGGCCATGGACCTTATTGATCATCCATTGACCCCATCCAGGTAAGTATGTTATTCGGTCGCCCAATCCAAATTTTATACCACTAGCATTTGCTCATTCACTGTTCATATTGGCCGGTGTGGGATTAGGTAATGAATATAATCACATATTAATTATGTAGATGGTTTATCCTAACGTTGAATCAAAGAGTCTTCCACAAAATACCATTATTAAAGGACTTAACTAGTCTGTTTAATGCTAACTTTCATACTAGTAATAAACCTAAAATAATTTATTAAGTACATGGAAGGAGAGCCTTAGTGCAACCACTAATACTCTCCCAAACCTTGCATGAATGCGAAATGCTTTGAAAATCAAACTGTCCTTACATTGAAAATAAAATAAACAAATCATGCAGTGTTCAAGACACACCAATTCAACTAATCCAGATTCACACCTAGGAGGCCTACTGAGGTGGGGAGGTTTCCCCTTATAGAAAGATTCTCGATTCTCATGACTCAAACTCGAGAACAGGCACTAAAAAGGTGTATAACGACATCAACGACAGAGTGAACATCATAGAAACTATAGTGGGATAGTTTATATTTCATATGATCATGACAAGGTACACAGGACAGTAAGTAAAATACATATATTAGATGAAGAAATATGAGCAATTTTGTGCTCATAGAGAGAATACAACTAGCATAAAGCTACAGAGTGGACAACAAAATTTGAGCGAGTGTGATGAAAACTTCATTTTTGTATTCAGTCTTTCCAACCAGCTTGGCGCGCTCTGCGTTCCCAAAGGTTAGTCAACTTCATTTCCTTGGCATACAACACGACAGCTCTTTCTCTCCCGACTTCACAAGTTTCCGTTGTAGCAATGCATTTCTCAGCCTCCTTTTGGTACTCGGTAGCTAACCTCCTCGCCTCCACAAAGGTGATGTTCATATGATGGACATGTTCCTTGTCAACAGCCTCCTGCAGCTTCAGCTCTTCCGATAATAAATCCACAAACTGTTTCTCCATCTCCTCCTTAAGATCCGGATCATCTTTTCCGCAGTCTGTTGCCAATAGGAAACATTACGATGTAGCATGTCATGATTTGAGCTTAAAACAATCTTTTGCATATGTTCTACACTACTTTGCTCGGACTATTCAAATATGCTGCCGGGTATGTGTTGGATCCTCCAAAAGCAGTACTTTTTAGAGGATCTGACACGGGGCAGCAACATTTTTCGAGAGTCCAAGCAACATAGGTTCTAGATAACCAAGCTCCTAGAAGTAATACATGCAAGAGCAGTATGAATACATTTTTGAGTTTGTAATATGGAGAAGTGGAAGACACGCGGTAAGAGGAAATCACAACAAATATCCCTAAACTGTTTTTGTGGTGCGGAACATACTTCTTTCATTGTAAATTACATATAGTATCTGTGAGCACGTTACTTAAACCAATGCAGCCTTTTTTCGTTTTGTTTCCCTAGTCTTTTCCACTCCTGAGACTTTCTGGTTTTAGCGCTATACACTCTATACTTGTTCATAACCGCATCTGAGGGGTCCAAAATATGCTATAGGACGACAAGTTACCTAAAAGTGTATTTAGGCGACGCATCTATATTAGGCTAATAGTCAGGCAGTGCTTATTTAATGAAGTAGCTTCGTTTAAGATCTAATGAATCGAATCTCCAAGTCAGAACTTACTTAAAGAAAAACTCAAATTCAATTCGATTCAATCAGATCATTCAGGAGGTTTAAGTATCCATCGTCAAGGTGAAATTCAATTTAGGGAAGTTTATCACTATCATCTAATTAGCCTTATTCTTAAGGACTACATGTTTTTGTATTCATCAGAAGGCCTTTCAGTATGCATAATCTTAGAAATAATTGTATTAAGGGAAGAAAAACTTCCAAGTTCACTCACGAAAACGTGACACAAACATTCTTTCTTGAAGAGAAGAAGAAAGGGTAAATAGTGAAGAGGGGTTCGAATAGAAAGCTCACCAGTAATTGTAAGATTCGCCAAGCCTGCACAAGCGGAAACCAAAAATAGGACAATGTTAGCTTAATTGGCATTGAAACTCCATCAACTGCACCTTATACATGACTATCTATAGAAACTATCACAAAGAGTTGAAATATCGAAAAACGAAGACATCTCAAAACCAGCAATCAAGCAGCTATGTCACACAGTTCAGTTTAACAGCTCGACCAGCTATAGAAACATGAGTTTAAGTTTTATACACTGTCATTATAAATAATTCTTTACACCATCAGGTCATTCAAAGGTTATCTACACGTAAGCCTCCTTAAAATGTGAGATTTGAAATCTTGAAAATAAGATACCTTACCTTCTACAACGGGTAATGATGACCTGATAGTGTAAAAATTATTTACATAGACGGTGCATATTACTTAAACTCTAGAAACAATAACCTTTTCAACAAAGTATAAGCAGCTAATGGTCATTACGATCATAAGCTTCGGAGCGTGATATATGCCCAAGTCTAAAAGCATAAAAGACGGCACTTGCACTATACAAGAATACGAAAGGACAAACGCAATGAAGAAGTCTCCAACAGCCATATAATGTGTTCTCTACTTAAATGTCATTTTAGGATCTTCAGACTCACATAGGGCACAAAATAACATTGCAACACCAAACAGATAAGCGGGTATGCAAGTATCCCATGCGAAAAGGAAAGGATTCCATTCCTAATGTCAGTTTACTAACAAATCATTATGTCCTCATTACATGTTTTATGTAAAGTTTGTT
>JAJOOR010000870.1:0-47564 GCA_036250505.1 Solanum acaule | reverse complement strand
GCTGGCATTCGAGTTATGGTTATTACAGGAGATAACAAGAATACAGCAGAAGCTATCTGCCGTGAGATAGGTGTCTTTGGAAGCCATGAAGATATCAGTTCGAGGAGCTTAACTGGAAAAGAATTTATGGAGCTTGCAAACCCCAAAGCACATATAAGGCAAAGTGGAGGTCTCTTATTCTCCAGAGCTGAGCCAAGGCATAAACAAGATATAGTGAGATTGCTTAAAGATGATGGTGAGGTGGTTGCAATGACTGGGGATGGAGTCAATGATGCACCTGCTCTAAAATTGGCTGATATTGGGATTGCAATGGGAATCGCTGGAACTGAGGTAAAAGATGATGTTCCTAGTACTAGAATTTGTGAGCAATATCAATGGAGACATGTATCTAGGAGAATCTATCCCCTGCAGTATTTAACAGCAAACAGTAATAATATATTTAACAGTGGTAGGCATAAAGTATAGTTTCTCTCTGCCCCATCAATGTCTACACCCTATTGCGATCACCTGAACTCTTGTCCTGGATGACTGTATAATGATGTGTCTCCCAGTTTGAGGCTAACTTATCACTGTATATGCACATGTTACTTTTGGGCTACTTCTCTGTCAGTTGATGTGCTTACAAATAGAAACCTATCTTCAGTTTGCTGCAATAGGATCTTTTATTATATCAAATTCTTGTACCAATTTGAAATGTCATTTTCGATACACAATTCCTGAAGATTTTGATGGGTTTGGGGATAAATGGTTCTGATGGATAGATACATGTATGTATATATGTCATGTTACTTATGGTTGATTTTTCTCCCAGGTGGCAAAGGAAGCATCTGACATGGTTTTGGCAGATGATAATTTTAGTACAATTGTAGCTGCTGTGGGTGAAGGCAGGTCCATTTATAACAATATGAAGGCTTTCATCAGGTTTATTTTCTCCCTCATCTCCTTCAGTTGGCAATATTTCTATTGATGGTACTGTTGATTGGATGTTATTGTATTTCCATCATTTTGGGTTGATAGTCCCTTTGAACCATGTGCTATTTCCAGCTTTCTGCAAACCACCACAATCAATTCAACCAACTTTAGTGTGTGTTAATCTATTGGAAAACTTTTCATTGAGTATGATACGATATCATATAATCAATGAAAAGCTTTTCACTGAGTATGATTCCTAGTTGTGGAGAACTTGAATTAAGCTTTAGTTCTTCTTGTTCAGTTGCATGCGACCAGATCCTTGAGTTAACTCACTTGGATAAGTCGGCTATCACCCTTTTGGACTACACTCTAGTGGTAGCTGTTCCATGTTTTATCTTTGTATTTATTTATTTAAAAAGGGAGTATCTAGTTCTCTTGATTGAACTTTTTGAATTAATATCTGTAGTCCGTGTAATGCATATGATGCCACCACTGATAGTGCATCACTATAGAAGTGCATTCATTGATGATTTATCTTGCTATAGGTACATGATTTCCTCCAACATTGGTGAGGTCGCCTCTATTTTCCTTACTGCTGCCCTAGGCATTCCTGAAGGTCTTATTCCAGTTCAGCTTCTGTGGGTCAACCTGGTCACTGATGGACCCCCTGCTACAGCATTGGGATTTAATCCACCAGACAAAGATATAATGAAGAAACAACCAAGGAGAAGTGATGATTCATTGATCAGTGCATGGATTTTATTTCGCTATCTGGTTTGCACTCTAATTATTTATTTTATTTTCCACTTCCTACTTCTGTTTGTGAGAATGAAATCCTGATGCTCATCATTTCTAAATGCTTGATGCAGGTAATTGGGTTGTATGTTGGTGTAGCAACTGTGGGTGTTTTTATCATCTGGTTCACTCATGACTCTTTCCTTGGCATTGATTTAAGTAAAGACGGCCACAGTCTTGTCACCTATTCCCAGCTTGCTAATTGGGGTCAGTGCAAAACCTGGAACAATTTCACTGCCTCACCATTCACTGCGGGATCAGAAGTGATCAGTTTTGATAACCCGTGCGATTACTTTGTGGAAGGCAAGGTCAAAGCCATGACCCTTTCCCTCTCTGTATTGGTTGCAATTGAAATGTTCAACTCCCTTAATGCCCTTTCGGAAGATGGAAGCCTCTTGTCAATGCCACCATGGGTCAACCCATGGCTTCTTTTGGCCATGTCGGTCTCATTTGGGCTGCACTTTTTGATCCTCTACGTGCCTTTCCTTGCTCAAATATTTGGTATCGTTCCACTGAGCCTAAACGAGTGGCTGTTAGTATTGGCTGTTGCATTACCCGTCATATTGATCGATGAGATTTTGAAGTTTATTGGAAGGTGCACAAGTGGTATTAGAAGTGGAAGGAGTCCTACAAAGCAGAAGGAAGAGTAGAGGCAAAACATTGTCAAGAATACCATAAATGTGTTGAACTTATCATTATTGACAGAGCTTATGTTATTCATACCCGCAAGTGGGGTTTGAATTGCCTATTCTCTTTAACCCAACCCAGTCGCTGTTAAATGATGAGGGTTGGTGGGGACCTTGCAGATTTAATTAGATTCATTTAGACATTTTCTGATACTCAGAAGTCAGATAGAATTAGTTTTGATATTGAAGTTTTTTTCCCTTTCCCTTATCTGACAGGACGATAGTGCTGTACTGATCCTTTCAATTTTATCTTTGGCATCCTATTTTGCTGAATCAGTTGTTTGGGTGTATATGATGAATTTTTGGACTTTGCATAACCTAACCAAGTAAGAGCATCGAGAGTGGTGTTACAGTTGAGAATCTAGAGCACCATACTTCAAAACATGTATATTTGTTTGAGGGCACATGTGATATTACTTTGTTTACGTGAATGGTTCCTGAGGCTATTCAGTACTATTCACCTTAATTAATCTGATCTAATCTTTGTCTCATATTGCTTGAGAAGGAATATCAAAACCTATTTCACCTGTTTAGTCTTTTTGCAACTCATCTTAATAAATACAAAAAGGAAGACTATGATCGATATAATAACCCACAAACAAAACTAGATTCATCCTACAATTTGTAACCTATCCATTGTGCATACCCCTTGGTTTAAACATCAATCTATGCTGCAAATGGGAATATATTGGAGCAGAGTTCAATAATGTCAAATTTAGTGATGTCCCTATTCACTCAGGCAACGAATTTCACTTCATTCTTTCCTTTGCCATTGACTATACAACATCTTTTTCTTCCACCAACGGTCTATTCAACAGATATCCTCCCACCAACCCCTACTTCATGACCATCTCATCTCTATAGTTTTTTGCTAGATTATATATAAATACTCTTGATAAACACTTTTTTTTTTCGCTTACTTCCTAAACACTAGAAAATAAGTAAGAAATCAACTTATTTTTCAAGAAAACATTTTCCAGAAAATACATTTTCCATGGAAATTACTCTTCATCATATCAAACACACCCTTAGAGTCGCGTTGTTATTCATAATATTCAATTAATAAAACAATATCAAGTTTTAATATAACACAAAAAGTATATAATTTTCATGACCCGTAAAATTGATATGATTCTCAATTATGCATAACACAAGAATTGAAATTTTCTAAAACCTTTGTGAAAGTTTTGGCTACAGTCACTAATCCATGGCATATGTAGGGGCAGGAGGGGATTCACCCGAACCTCCTTGACAATAAATTACATTGTAGTTTGTATATATAAGGCAAATTTTGTACATTTATGTACATTTATTAATTTGAACCCCCAAATAAGAAATAAAGTATATCATAATGGTATAGTGCCTTTCAAATGGACCCCTGTGTTTAGGTTTGTGAGGATTACGTTTTACATTTAGGGTGTGTTTGGTATGAAGTAAAATGTTTTCCTGGAAAACAAGTTGATTTTTGACTTATTTTCTCATGTTTGGTTGGTGAGTAGAAAATATTTTTCGAAAAAGATTTTTAGTGTTTGATTTATAAATGAAAAATGATTTTGTGAAATATCTTTTATTTTTACTTTGAAATTGAAAATATTTTTTTAAAAATAAACTTAATTTTTTTTTGGGGGTGGGGGGGGGAGGGGAGGGTCGAGGGTAGAGGTGAAAAATTGAAATTTTGAATGGGGGCGAGGGTAGGGGGTAAAAAAATAAAAAATTGAAATTAGAAATATTTTTTAAAAATAACTTTTAATATTTTTTTTTGGGAGGGGGTGGTGGTAGGGGTGAGGGTGGGGTAAAAAATTTGAATTTAAAAACAAGCTTTAAAATTATTATTTTTTGGGGGTGCTTGAGGGGCTGATTTGAGGGTAGGGACAAAATAAATTGATTTTTTCAACAAAAAAATAATTGTAATTTGAAGTTGGAAGAGAGTTTTGGAAAATGTTTTCCTTAAGTTTTGAAGGGAAGTCATTTTCCTTAAATTTGAGGAAAATGAGTTGATTTGAAAAACATTTAACCCAACCAAACATGAGAAAATTGTAAAACATTTTCCTTCATACCAAACACACCCTTAGCTTGCGTTATTTTTTCTCCTTTAATTTCGGAAACAACCATTAGCCCGGTCCACGATGTCAACTTTCACTATTTTATTCAAAAAAATAAATAATGAAATAGTGGATTTTAATCCCAAAAATATCAAATACTCTCAATCCCAAAGGTCAAATCACTTCCTTCATCTTCACAAATTTCAAAATCACTTCTTTAGTTCTTCCGTCAAGACTCGTGAGTCAAATATTAAAATCATCTCTCATAATTTTATAAATATTAATTTGATTCATACTTGAATCGCAGATCCAATCTGAAATTAAAAAAATTAAAACCATGCTTCTTAATTGAGAAAGATTAACAATGATCTCTTTATTTTATTTTTTATTATTTTTGCATTTGTACTTAGCATCCAAGTTTTAGAATGATACACTGGGAAGGGCTAATTTTTTTTTGCTCAACTTAGCATTCTAATTTTAGATTGACACATTGTAAAGGGTTAACATTTTATTTTACGGTAATTACGATTAGTTTTAGTTTTTTGTGTCGAAATTAATTTTTTGTACCTATAGACTATATACTACTACCTCCATTAGAATTGTATTTGGCTTAGTCGCACATTTATATATTTTTTAGAAAAACTTCTTAAGTGAAAATTCTGAATTCATCGATGTACACCACTTAGATTACACAACAATTGAATCGATTATAGGATGTTTTAGCATTTTCAAATATTCTTTGAGAGAAATAAATAGTAATTAGAATAATAATCTAAATGGTAATACAAAGCCATGTGGATTTATGCACTGTTCACGTGGCTAACTACAATAAATAGACTTGAATAATAATCAAATTTATATTATAACACCCGCGTGTAATATTAAATAATAAACCAAGTCGGGCTAACATAATTAAACACAAAACAAAGTAAATTAAAAATTACGCCAACCAAGTACGACTAACTTTTATATAATAAGGTAATAATTTAATGACTTTGATGTAATAAATAGAAATAAACATTAAGACATGCTATCCTTATTTGGCTAAACAGTTTTTTTTTTTATATTCTCCTTCCCCTAAAAAGAAGGACATGTTATCCTTATTTGGCTATAAATAGTGACTATCGCAAAATCATTTTTCTCACACAAACACATTTGATTTAATATTGAGACCGACTTTTTCAACCGCTCAAATATCCAATGGCTCCTGGAAGAACTAACTTCAGTTCTCATGAATTTCCTATGGCTAGTGGAGCAAGCCCTTTCAGTTGTCGAACAAATTCCGCCTATCAGGTTTTTTTCTTGAAATTTCGAGTCTTCTTTTTTTTTTTTACTTAGTTTCGAATAAAAAATTTTGAAAAGTTTTTATATTTGAATTCACGGATAAAATTTAAAAAGTCGAATTTTAAAATTTTAATTGTGTCATATAAATTGGGGCTGGAGGAGTAATAAATTAAAACGGAAAAATGGTAAGGATATGCCCTTTTACTACACAAAAATATCGTAATTTTATCATTTGTTATATTTTGAGGTCATTTGTATAACGAACGATAATTTTAAATCATAGTAAAGTTATGATTTTAAGTTGAGCAAAAATAACGAAGGGTCTCTAACAGAAAAGTGTATGAATGACCTCAAAGCGTAACACATAGTAGAGCAAAAATTCCTTTGTTTAGTAGAGTACATGCAATTGATAATAATACGTAGTTTTCAAATATATAAATTTTATGTTTGTACAGAGACGTGTTGTTCGTGCTACGAAGCAACTGATGCATGCAGTGGTGATGGAAAAACTTCAAGTCGAAAATGGATCTATCTTTCAGATAACTGATATGGGTTGTTCAATCGGACCAAACACATTCATTTCAGTTAAAAACATTGTTGAATCTGTGGAATTGAAGTTCAAATTAATGAACACTCAGAAAAAACATATTCAAGTTTTGTTTAATGATCATGCCTATAACGATTTCAATACCCTTTTCGCATCTCTACCATCAGACAATAAATCATATTATGCTCATGCTGCAATCGGTTCTTTCTATGATCGTGTTTTTCCAGACAAAACTCTTCATATCGTCAACTGTTCATATGGTCTCCATTTTCTTTCTAGAGTTCCAAATACTGTCGAAAACAGAAAATCAGTTGCTTGGAACAAAGGGAAAGTTTATTATTCTCATAGTAAAGAAGAGGTGATTAGTGAATATTCAAAACAATACGAAAAAGATATGGAATGTTTTTTGAATGCTAGAGCACAAGAAGTTGTACCTGGTGGATTAGTGTTTATTACTGTTCCAGCTCGTCCAAATGGAACTCCTCATTCTAAAGTTATTTACAATATGTTAGCTGACATATTGGGATCTTGTTTTCTCCACTTGGTCAAGCAGGTAAGAATCGTTACGTGTTTTTTTTTACTGTCAATTTATGTGAAGGTGTTTGACTGATTACGGAATAATTTGTAGGGTGATATTGAGGAAGAGGAGGTGGATTCATTCAACATACCAGTGTATATTACATCTCCAATTGAAGTAGAAGAGGCAATTAAAAGAAATGGAAGTTTTAGCATTGAAAAACTAGAGATTCTATCAAAGGAAACATCACCAATCAATGGTTTAACAGCTAAAGATGCATCAGTACACATAAGGGCTATAACTGAAGGACTAATTGAAGAAAACATTGGAACAAAAATATTGGACAAACTATTTCAACTTCATGAACAAAAACTTGAGGATGCATATCTTGACTTGATTTCTGGTGAAGCAATAAGTTTATTCATAGCTCTTAAACGCAAGACAAACCTCTAATGGAGTGCATAATTTCTTGTTTTTTTGCTTTTGTGAAATAATGTTTTTTCTAAGTATGGTTGTCCTTTGGGGTTTCGAAATGTTGTTTCTAAGTATGTTGTGTGAAGTGTAATGTGTTCGTCACTACTCGTAATAATGAAACATGATCAAACGTGTACTAATTTGCTTAGAACCTATTTTTTATTGCTCAAACACTTTTAAGTTATGCTCAGCTATGTCTCAAAGGATAATTTATACTCCCTCCGTTTAAAAAAGAGTGGTCTAGTTTGACTTGGCACGACGATTAAGAAAATAAAGAAGACTTTTAAATTTTGTGGTCCTAAATTAAAGTTATGTCAAATGTACAAAATTACCCTTTAATCTTGTGGTCTTAAACATGTCACGTAGAAAGCTGAAATTAAAATATTATCAAAAAAGGTCATTCGTTTTGAAACGGACAAAAAAGAAAGTGGGTCATTCTTTTTTAAAAAGAGAGTAATACATTTTGAACAAAATGATAGCGGATTTAGGAATTGATGGTATTATACGGTTGAGATGTTATGTAATAAAAGTGACGAAGATTGATGACGTGGCTGATAATGAGGTTCCAAAATTTGAATATTTTTGTAATATTGGCGGGGAACTAATGGGCGATTATACCGCCATGGATGAATAATAATACATTTATATTCAATTTAAAACTATTTCTCATCGAATTAATTTGCATATTGATAAAGAATTCATTTTGGAGATTACTTAAAAAAAATTGTTCATTTATCATTGCTTAATATATTTGAAGAGATCAGTTTTTTCTATTTATTTAAAACAAAGATATCTTAGTTACTCCACACTCTGTTTGAGGTTTATTTTGATTTAGGGAGAGTTAGATTAGTACAAATTAAGATAAATTACCACTCTAAAAGTCTCACGAATATTAATAAATTCTTATTAGTCTTTGAATTTTTTTAGTTAATACATTTAAAGTTTGATTAATTGACATCTGCTTTTGAAGTTCTAATTCAAACTGGCACTTCAAAAACTGATGAATAATTAAGAGTTAAATTATCAATGTATTATATTAAATATATAATGATTACTAATTTGATAATAATATAATTATAGAAATTGTCTTAATACCACTAATTATTATATCAAATATAAGGTACAAAAAACACATATTCCAGAGAATTTAAAGCTAAAAAATTTATATGAATATAACAAATATCAAATCTGAACTTCATCAAAAATTGAGATTTCAAAATGTTACTATCCCTACCTTTAGCATTATATTGCTCAACGTTCTTAAACAATGTCGAAACATTTCCAATGAATTTAAAGAAACAATTTAACTAAATATAACAAACATATCAAACATAATTTCACGAATACTGATTGATGAAGGTTCTATAGCAAGATAAACAGTTCATCAGAACCAAAAAAGACCAATCAATTAAAAACTAGCTAACAATACAGAAAATGTTCAATTGCAAAAAATTAAGGAAAAGTAGAAAGATATGAAACTGAATCTGCCAATAGTATTCATTGAATTCAGGCTAATTTTCAGAAGTTTTGAAACAAGTTACAACCACATCTCCTACATGAACCATACTAATTACACCAAAATAGAACCCATTAACCCCAGCAAAAAGCAAAACAATTTCTTGACAGCAAGACTTCTGCAGACTAACAAAAGTCAGAACCCAAAAAACTCCCTTTCAACCTCCAAAACCATACAAAGTCCTTCCTTGTCTCTTGAGTGCATACACAACATCCATAGCAGTGACCGTCTTCCTCCTAGCATGCTCAGTGTAGGTAACAGAATCACGAATCACATTCTCCAAAAAGATCTTCAAAACTCCACGAGTCTCCTCATAGATCAGCCCACTGATACGCTTCACTCCTCCTCTACGAGCCAAACGCCTAATAGCAGGCTTAGTGATACCTTGAATGTTATCACGGAGCACCTTACGGTGACGCTTTGCTCCTCCCTTTCCCAATCCTTTTCCTCCCTTTCCACGGCCCGACATTCTCAATCGACTTTATCTGAATCAACACAACAAATAGGAACAATTTAGTAACCCAAAACAACCATATAAACAAAACCCAGATAAAATTACAGTATTATTCATGTAAATTAGAAAAAAAAAATCAGATTTAGAAAACTTGTTGAATCAAATCTCAATTTAAATGTATGATTAAACTAAGCAATTGTTGAAAATTCGAACCTAAAATAGGAAGCTTTCTGACTTTCAAAGAGTGATAAGATAGACAATGATGAAGACGATGGTGATTTGGGGAAAATGAGGGAGCTTATTTATAGCTGGTGGACTGTTTATTAATGGAGTTGGCTTCGATCCGCGTGATTGGTGAAAGAAGCGATTGTTACCGTCAGATAATACAAGATTAGACGGTCAAGATGAAGTGCCATATGATTGACGAGGATTGCCAGCATGGCATTATTTTATTTTTGTTTTTGTTTGAAATAATGGTGGGAAAGATCGAAATCGATGAAGCAACTGAGCGGGAGAATTGACGTGGGTTTTGGGCCGGGTCACAAATACCTCTGTTTCTATTCAAGTTTTTTTTTTATTTTAGTTTGTTTAAAAAAAAAAAATTATATTAAATGATTTTCTAATTTCAAAGTTTTGTGCGACTTATTTAAGATTTACAAGGTATAATTATCTTTAATAATTATATTAAATGATTGCAATGCACCAATCAAAAAAAAGTGCATTGAGGACATGGTTTAATATGTAACGAATCCAACTATCTAAACAAATCCGAAATAGTTATACAAACTTGTTCAAGACTCCAAGTAAAAGTTTTGATCATAAGGTCAAGTTGTTATACACAATCTCATCCATATTGCTTGGCATTGGAGGTGGAGCAAGAACAAAATAATCTAAGTCTAATTAATGAGTTATTCTCCATTATTTATAGTCTAAAATAACTATTACTCCCTCCGTTTCACAAAGAATGATCTCCTTTACTTTTTAGTCAGTTTCAAAAAAATGACCTCTTTCCTTTTTTGGTAACATTTTACTTTTTGCTTTCCACGTGGCATGTTTAAGATCACAAGATTAAGGGCAATTTTGTACATTTGACATAACTTTAATTTAAGACCACAAGATTCAAAAGTCTTCTTTAATTTCTTAAACTTCGTGCCAAGTCAAACCAGATCAATCTTTTTGAAACGGAGGGAGTACATGAATACTCGTAGTGAAAAATAAGGATCGTCTTAATCTTCCTAGATATGATGACTTGTGTCTTTTAAGAATAGTCATTTGAATATAACATGTCACTTTGAATTTGGTGACAACCCAATGTGTCTTTTGAAATGGAGACGACCTAAATTGAATTTAACATGTCACTTTGAACGAGGTGACAACCTAACGTGTCTTTTGAAAGGGAGACGACTCAAATTCAATTTAACATGTTACTTGAAGGGAGGTGACAACCCAACATGTCTCTTGAAAGGCAGACGATCCAATTTGAATTTTGCATGTCACTTTGAACGAGGTGACAACCCAACGTGTCTTTTGAAAGGGAGACGACCCAAATTGAATTTAACATGTCGCTTGAAGGATCAAGTTGTTACACACAATCTCATCCATATTGCTTGGCATTGGAGGGTCAAGTTGTTACATAAGAATGGAATTGATAGGCAATAATCATTACATGAACATCAAAATATTCTATTAAAATTATGAAAACAAACCCCTAAACTATAAGGATGACACCCAAGAGGATTGAATCCTTAGCCCTCAACTCTCTCAAGAGTGTACTCATTTCATTAGTATTTAGCATATAGAATATACACACTCATAATACCTAACATTTCACATGTTTACACTTTACACCACATAATTCTCCAGCTAAGGGTGTGTATCGAACCACCCTTGGCCTAAGGTGGCTCTGCCCATGGTTGTGATGGATCATCTGCTTTGGTTCCTCATACACACTGATGCAGAGGGAACGAGATGATATGACATACTACGATCATATACACAAATGCTAACCTTTGTCTTGACAATATGGAATTTTTTCTCCCAAGCCTTGGTATTACATCTAAAACTCCCGGGGAAATGATCAATTTGTTCGTTCAGCCCAGGCATTTTTGATTTGTTTTCTATATGTTGTTTCATTTCAGTCCAGAATTTGAAGGTTTTCCCAAAAATTCTGCTAATAAAACTGTTAAATAATAAGTTCCTAAGTAGACTTAGCATGACACTAGTTGAATCCAAGTAAAATAACGCGGTCCATGATGGTGTATGTTCAAATTATCTGAAGATATTCATGTTTTTTGTAAATTGTATTCACTTGTGTTGTTGTCTCTACTTTTTCTCAAATGACCTGATTTACGAACAATATGTCTATTTTGACAGTGCTGAGTTATTTTAAAATTTCTTACTCCAGTCTCATTATGGATGCCGGTATGAGGATCCAATGCTAAGGTGATATAACGCGGTATAGCACTTTAATGTATGTATATATATAGTAAATGTTGACCCCCCTTTGGCTTTTTCATATTTTGAACCCTTTTAGTGAAAAAATTCTGGCTCTACCACTGCTTGCAAGATAGTACATGAATAGCTTCCACTTATATAACAGATAGTGAAGTCAGTACTCTTTTCAGTTCTGATCCTTAGCTAATGTTTCCACTCTCTTAATGAGTTCTACTGTGGCCAATTTACATTGTTGGTGAAGTACTCATGATATATATAGACACAACATCATGATAATTGTCCTAGAGAAAATGAACAGTATAGTGAATCCGATACGATGCTGATGGATCATACAGTATTTGGCTGCAAAATATGTCCAAGTAAATTTGTGCGCGTACATTGATTGTACAAAATTGTGCATACATCAATCAAAAAGTAGTTTGTTCTTATGGCTCTTGAGGAGATCAAAGGTGCATAAAGGAACTACATGTTACAATGATGTTGAAGTTCTTCAGTTTATAATTCCTCTGAGGACCCATGCGCGCCCCGCTTTTAGTATTACTCTATGTAAAGAGAATTGCTCTGTTGATCCTAAAGCTATATCCATGTGCTTCCATTTTCATTATGATCATGGGAATGACGAGGATTTGTCTGTTGTTGCATGGCATTGTAGACGGTTGAGACTTCGTTTGCTCATTTTGTATTTGTTGTGCATAGGTTTTGACAGTAGACATGCTTTTCCCCAGATAGTAGGTGTCTTTACAATCTTGTTGATAGCCATATTAGCGTGAAAGTGATGTCTTCGTTGCTTCCTTTATTAGTATTATAGTTATTAGTACTTTTTTTTTAAAAAGAAAAATCGCGATGAACAGGCATTCAAGATCAGTTCTGTTTTGGCTAGGATTTGCTGTTTTGGAAGGGAGTATGAACTGCTATTAAGAACCTAGTTTTGTTTTCCTTATATATGTTTGTGGATAAATGATGATATTCAATCAGATTATGTCATTTTGAAGTGAGTTTGTGAATTGGTCTTAGCTTAACTCGAACCCAAATGCTAGCTCAAGAGGTGAGGATTGTCTAAGTTTATATACAAAGAGACAAATGATTCAAGCCCTAACCGTTGTGGGACTCAATTCTTGCCCACTCAGTTTTGAACATCTAGAGCATGAACGATATTAGATGGGGTCCAATATCGAGAAAACCATGAACAATAGTCTCTTATAAATGGACATTGAATTTAACTCAACATCCTAAAGTAATTAGCTCAAGGGGAGAGAGTTGGTCAAGTTAATGTAATGAGAGTAATGATTCAAGTCCAAACGGATACAAGACTCAATCCACACCCCTTCAGGATTGGATATCTGAAGCATGAACAATATTCAATGGGGGTCCAATATCAAGAAAACCATGAATGAACTAGTTCTTATACCATGATAAGAAAATGAACATTGAGTTTAACTCAACCAGTACTAATGCTAACTCACGAGGAGAGGATGAGAATTTCCGAAGACGAACGAATGTGGGACCCAATAATTTCAATTTGACTCATGCACCACCAGACCAAGGCAGGGGCCAAAAAAGAAAAGTTGGACTATGATGAGTTTAGAATTGAAAAAAAAACACTCAAACATGAGTCTATGTAACTTATTTTATTAGATTATGTCTCTTAAAGTCTTAATAAAAATGGTCAGTGGGTAACCCACCGCCGTCCGACCAGAATATATCAACCAGCCTCCCTACTTGTAGGGGCCAATTTAACATTATAATTAGCCTTTCATTATTCAGTAACATGTAAAACCAAATGATTAGTGCAAAAGGGTTATATTTATAATTTAAAATACTAGTAGCATTACAGAGTTATTAAAGCCAAATGTGCTCTTTCGAGTTATTAAGATTACAATATAAACCATAGTCACCATCAACAATTAAATAGTAGTTTATTTATATCATTCATCTCTACAAGGTTAACTTTTCCTTGATGGTGGGGATAACTTTTTTAGGGCTTTTGTATTTTAAAATTATTGGGAGTCTCTTGGTCTTGAAGAAACATAGATAATATGTTTGGTCCTACCTTACACTATATCAAAAATGATTTTTAACAATAGTTAATCAACAACAATAGTTTAATTGCCGCTAAATATGTATTTTTAGCAGCAATTATAGCGACATTGGATTCAACGTCAATTAACTGATGTTGGTAAAGAATTTAATATTCTTTGTTAATGTGTATATTTATTACAGCTAAAAGATGATTTTTGTTGTTGTATTGTGAATTTTATTATTAAAACGTTAATATTTGTGAAAAAGGTTAATATTGGAAGATTCACCTCAAATCTTACTTATGAAGAGAAGAATTGTCTATTATTATATAAGGAGTCAATTAATCTATCTCTCGATCAATACGGACACTTAATACCTCTGTACGCCTAAGTCTCTCTATTGTAGCATGAATAATACAACATGAGAATATGAAGACCAACACTGAAAAACAAAATAACAAAAACACACCTCACTCTGATACCATGTGGAAGTGGAACTTAAGGTTACTTAATTGGAAAAGTAATTAACCTTAATAGTTAGTTGAGCTCTAGCAAACATAAGCAATGTTGGATTATATGAGATTAAAGGAGCACTAAACTTTTGTTTGATAAATCACTATCAATTTCATTTGATCATTATAAACACATTTGAAGCATCCAAAGATGTGTAAATAGACCTACACTAGTCAAGCCTAAATTTGGTTAATTTAGATATACATATGTAGTGTAGTTGCCCATTGAGAATATCTTTATGTTGCCTCAATGAACTTGTCTGCCTCGAAAGTGATAGACAAATGTTAATTAGGCAATAAGCACCAAAGATGAATATTTTCTTGATATCAATGAATCTATCCATTGAAGCAAGCAATTTTATTTAATTAGTTGTCATTCTTTTATGGCCACAACTAATTTTGAACACAAATCTTGAGTGATAAATAGATTTTTTGTTAGGCGAAAATAAAGAGAGAACGATTAATATATATTCAAATTCGAATTTAACCAAAGTACGATATTGTGTGGCATATATAGGTTTACAAGTTTCACCTACAAATTGAATCATGAGAATTTGAATTGTAATATTGTGAAAATTCACTTAGCATCACGCTAATATAAAATTCTAATCTTATAAAAGATATTTTCTTCTTGCCTATCTCATCTTATGCGCCTTTTTTAAAAATCTTATTAATAATCATTTGATATCTTAGTACTGGTCCAATTAATTCAGATTCACGATGTGTATGATCCATTATAGGAGAAAACACTTCCTACCTATTAAAAAGGAACTTCCAACAAAATACTTTTCATGGTTTTCAATGGAAATATTCGTTGGAAATCTATAGTATTAAGTAGTACTACCAGACAATGTTCTCCATTTATCGAACTCAAATACGAGATTTCTAGTTAAGAGTGAACATATTTCATTTATCTCGTCACACCCCTAGGTGGTATTGTTATTGTTGTAATTGGTCCACACTAATAAGTCTTCAATGGACCCGTGAAATATACGACTCTAAGACTTTCAAACAGAAGCTCCAAATAATAATGGACATTCTTTTTAATCATTATGCAAATAAGCCAAATGTACACAACATCACCAACCTAATATCATTAATCCTAAAACAAATTCTTGATTAAACATCACTAATAAAACTAGGAAACAATAACTACCACACAATCAAAGAGTTCCTTAACATTACAAAACTTGAGGAAATCTTCTCTCTTTTTAAAAAATAAAACTTTTTTTCCTTCCACTAATTTAATTACATATGATTATGGAACATAGGCATCAAGAAATCCAATCCAATTCTCATCATCCTCTTCTCCTAATTCCTCTAATCTTGATTGATTCCAATATTCATTTTGAGGAGTCCTCTCAATTTCATCATTTCTCACAAATCTCCCCCTTATCCGAGGTCTACTATCTGCCAAAGTTTTTCTGCACTCATACTGATATTTCATGAAAAAAAAGGAACCAGAAATAGAAGTTATCTATTGCTAAACAACAACAAAAACACCACTAATTGTATGTAACAACATAATAAAGAAATTCTATAACGACAAATTTTATAGCTAATTTCGAGTTTTTATAAGAGTTGTGTGAAAGATAAATTTTTATGTCATTTGGAAGTCCTTATTATTGTGGTCCCTAAAGCGCATTATGTTTTTAAAGAACATATCACACGTCTTGTAATGCACATGGTACGTGCTATATAATGCATGTGTATATACTATATACTATTCATAATAATAATATAATCACTCATAATCATGAGTAAGTATTTTATACAATGACAATATAATTATTAGAGTATTTTTTACAATTACCTATACAATTTAACATGTGATATATAGTAGTAGTAGCCAAGTCAAAAATATCTATACATCCTTTTCATATATATTTTTAAATCTCTAATTACTTTATAAGTATCTAAAGGTATAAAAATGTTGTATACGTATCGTCAGTACATAGAGCTTAAACTGTTATAATTACCTTGATCTTCTTGTTAAAATTTCTTTGATTTCTCTTGGTTCTGTATCTTTCAATACGTTCTTTCTTCTCTTGTGGACTATATTTGCAAGCTTTATTCATTCCTTCAATTATGCTATTACTCTCACTTGATAAAGGGCTCTCTGAGCGATAATTATTATATTGCATCATGTGCATTACCTGTAAATATAAATATAAGAAGTTGGTGAGTTAACCAAATAATTAATTAATCAAGTAATTATATATAATTAACATATTTTTAAAAGTAGATTAAACTTAATTATACATATCGACAATATTATCAAGAATGTTTTCGATATCAATGTATTTTAATCTGATGTAGCAAGTAATCACTTAAAAGATAACTATATAAATAGGCATTTGATACTATATAAGTATAAATATCGTACAAGATACTAAATAAGTATATGCTAATAAGATAACGTACCAATAATGTAAATTTATTTTTATACTATCAATCAAGTCATCCAAAAGGATATCTACGATGATATTAAGTCTTCTTAAAATAGAGATTTGTATGTTATCTTGAAAAAAAAAAACAGATTCCTTGCTACATACAACAGTAAAAGATGACGTGATAGTGTAAATATAACCGTAGTTTACCTGCAAATCCCCGGTACTTAAAACTTTCCTGACGGAGCTTGGCGTTTCGGAGTCATGAAATCCAGTGGGGGAAGAAACAATTGGACAAAATCCTTCCATATTCTTGACAAGTAGTGAGAGACTACTTATGCTTCTTTGCATCAAACTTGTTGGATCATGAGTATTATAACTTGTAGCTGTTGAACCATAACTACTACAACTACTACTACTATTATTGTTACAATTAAATTCAGACTTCAATAGGGATATCGAGTCAAATTCAATAGTATTGTTATTTACTAAAGGAGTTGATAAAGGTGGAGGTGGTAAATTGGAGACTAGTGGCAATGTTTGTGAAGTAATAGTAGTAATTGGAAAATGGTTATACAAATAATTACTACTAGAAGAAATGTTTTCCTCAATATTATTGTATCCATACATAGTGAAAGATTTTTTTTGGAAGTTTTTTGAATAATTGAAGAAAGTTGAGATTGTTGTTATGAGAGGGAATTGGTGTGTGAATACCTTCTTAAAGGAAATGGACATTTTGGAATGTGACGTGGAAGCTGATGTCATTCTTTTTTTTTTCCAAGGCGTTGACTTGATACGTTAATGTGACCTATATATGATTTATTCGATTCGATTAATTCAGATTGATCACTCTCTCAAAGATATTGTTACAGTAGTAGGATTATGAAGGGAAGAGAATGAGATGGAAAGGGAGGAATAGACTTCTTGAATAGTACTTGAGACATGAGAGACCCTTCGGGGTGGCCCAGTGGTTTGGGATTGGGACTTCCATGTTGGAGGTCTTAAGTTCGAAGCCCTTAAGAAAAAAATATTTTTCTAAAATTTTGATCAAATGAACATGAAAAAATTGGAGAAACTCCATATTGAACCCACCCTATATGGCTTGTGTTTAGTCAATACACTGATCTCCTTCCACAAATGAAAAATCCTAGTTAAATTCGATTTATCAAATCTCTCCTTGAAATCACTCCATATTTTCTTAGAACTAGAAGCATATACAATGCTCGTCATCAATTCTGGTGCTACAGCTGCACTAATCCACGATAATACAACTGCATCACACCTCTCCAATCGAATTGCCAGATCTCTTTTGTATGAGCTTTTAGCACATGTGCCATCAACAAATCCCAGTTTGTTTTTTACTAGAAGTGCCAATCGCATGGATCTGCTCCAAACACCATAGTTTTCTGGTCCTGTGAGCTTCATAGGAATCAAGGCAACACCAGGAGTATCTGAGGTTTGAAGATAAAGTGGATGGTTATAATTTGTCTGCGGATTAGCCTCTGTAACTGAACTCTGTGGTTCCACCATTGTTGTAGCTGCATTAATCAATAATTCACAACTTCAAGTATCCCTTCGATCAGGGCTCTAATACCATAAAGAATTTGTGAAATCTATAGGAAGAAAAAAGTGAAAGCTGTATTCTATTGAAACATCTTGTATTGCATTTGAGATCTTAAAACTGAAATGAATCTTACATCTTTTTCTTGCCTTACATTTACACAACTGCCTCATATATATAGAGGATTATAGTCATTGTAACTAATAAGAGTTCTAACCACGTGAACATTCCAGCTGAGCTGTAACTTCCTAACAAACTCTAACAAACTTTTAAACTGACCAATAGTAATGCACCAATTCTGCCATGGACTTGCCTCGTTATTGATGATATATGGGATACCTTTAATTGTTCACCCTCTAATGATCAATATGACACACCTATCCTCCCAATTATATGATCAGTCGGCTATCATAGTTGTATTTACACTTTCATAATAAGGAGGACGTGGTAGAGGTGATATCGGTCACGTGTGCCAAGGATATGGCGATTGACGTTGAATTTCCTCTACTGGTTTTAATATGAATTGACTCTGCTTTAGTCACTAGCTCCGTAGGTCCCTAAGCAACTTCTCTCATCACTAGTCACTATGGCCAAAGGTTAGCAAGCCCCCGCTTGCTAACATAGAAAGAGATTTCCGGATAACAGTAGTTTCTATGTGAATTTCTTCCCGACCGGCCAGGGCAGGCTGAATCGGGCCACCACTTGGGATGGAAATGGCTCAACCCACATGCATCATTTGATGAAAGGACTCCAGTTGGCTCCGATGATTGGTTTGTCAAATAAGTAATTGAAGTGAAAAAAAAGTACTAAGTAAATTAAGATGAATAGAAATTGAGTAGAAGAGCATCCTATGTAGTCCTATAGGGCCATAGCACCAACAAATAATGCATATACCTATAAAAAAAAAACATTAATCATAAATCCTACTATGTGAAAGCCACTCATGTCCTTTTCTCGTGTGTAAAAAAGAATAGACAAATTTAAAGGTCCCATTTTTTAATTTCTTCTAGATGAAAAAGGCAACCTATAATTGCAATACAACGATTCTTTTACTGTTGATTACTGATTTTGTCAACAATAAAAACAGTTTACTCCACTTAGAATCATTGCTTTTGACATTTCAATTTCTGATAATATATAAATGATAGAGAAATGACAAGAGATAAGTCTTTTAAAAGATTATGGTCATTATTAGAAGAATGTACATAAAAAAGTTGAAAATACTCAAAATCATGATGGTATATATTGCCATGATTTGCAAGCTAAAAATCATAGCAATTTATTAGGGGAAGTTACACATTTGCCATCTTATAGTACATTAATAATTGTACGTATCTTATATATTATTAGGCAACTATTTAAGTTTATTTCCCTTCTGTTATAAGTATAATAGTTACTAGGGTGGAAGGTACAAACTCTCGTTATAAGTGAATTTATGTATTATTTTATACATATATTTGTTATACAAGAATTAGTTATATATGTATGTATTAATTTTATATGTATTAGTTATCCACCTTCTATCCTATATAAAATAATACATAGATTTTTTCATAACTTATACATATAAATATAAAAATATAAGATGAAATTAATGATATTAATAAATATCAAATTTTGTATGGAATATATTGTAATTTTTACCAAATTTAGAGAGTAGTTTTCTAAAATTAATTGACTTAACTATGATTATGATATTTGTTAATATAATATAATTTTGACCTTTAAATTTTAAATAAAACACACGTCTCTTATCCAGAGGTGAGGTGCACTTGACAAAATGAATGGAAGGGGTAATGAAGGGGAGCCAGATCCATTATTGTTGTATGTCAAGTCAAACTCGATTACTCTGTCGAGTTAGAAAAAGATTGATCGAAGATGTATCAGTTTTATTGTACCCTTTCGGCTTCAAGAATCTATACAACAAGTAGTTCGATATACTTTAATATATAATGGAGTCATTAATGAAGAACTCAAACTTCCCCATAACTTGTTTTTTTCTACAAAAGAAGAAAGGGTAAACAAAAAAGGATATATGGGATGATCTAAAAGATAATCTAACTAGTGGTTCTGATATTATAATGCCTTCAATATTGTTATAAATTTTGTTGCTTATAGGGGTTCATTTGACCTAAAATAGTTGATATTCTAGCCATGATTTGACTTCTATAGTCCTTCCACATCAATGGTCACACTTAAAAGAAAAAAATAATTCCACACACACACACATATATATATAATTTTATTTTTTTAATATTCTTGGACTTGAGGTGATAGAGAAAGAAGCAATTTCAATTGTAAGAGCCTATTTGGATCGGTTAATTTTACGTGGTTAAAATAGTTTTTAAGTACTTTTTGATATATTAAAAAATATATATATATATATATAAGCACTCGACTATAAAGTAAAATTTTAAAAATAAATTGAAGTCATAAGTTAGAATTTCTAACTTATGTCTTTTGGCTTATAAGTCAAAAGTGAAAATCAATCCAACCAGGCTTAGATAAGGTAAATGGAGCACTACAATCAATTTCACTCATCCATATTTGCCAGCTTTGAAATTAAAATTAGTTTTTTTTTAAAAAAAATCCTATATTATATCAACCTAAATATACCTTGACCTTTTCTTTTCTTTTAAAATTTTAGTTACTATATTATAACAAATGTATAATCAAGTATATACTTTATACAATAAAATCTTTTTGGGGATTTTAGAACTTTAATTTTTTTATTGTTGTAGTTTGTTAGGTATCCGATTATGAAAACTCACCTTCAATCAATAGGGTCAAGAGTTTGATCATCATAAGCACAATAAATCACACTGATTAATGCTTTCTCATAGAAACTAAAGGAGATTGGGTTATAAATTAACCAAAAGGAAAATAGAGCCACTTTATGAATGATGATCATTCTTCCACAGACTAATGCATTTTCACACTTTAATTAATTGATGTGATTATAATTTTCCAATCGCTTTTCGTCGACATAAAACTCTCATAATTGGCTCGAAATGCTTAACGTTTTTATATATTAAACTATATAAAGTTTAAGTTTGGAGCACTGTTAGTTTATCATATTTTTACACCATCAGATTAATAATGGTGTAAAAATGTTATACACTGAAACTTAAAACTCATCACTATATATAGGTAAGAGCATGTAGAGAGTTGGCAAAATAGTTTTTTTTTTTTTCTTTTTAAAAAAGGTTACAATCCATTTCGACCCATTAAATATGGGTACAAATTAGAATAAACGACAATTTCAAAACGACAATCTATCACGGAGTTTCAAGAAATGTTTGAACAGTGGTGGTGTCAGGAATTTGGCGAAGAATGTGCAACTATTTTTCCAATTATGTTAAGTGTGTGTAAAATTTAAAATATATTCGCATCATAACTAACATTTAACCGCTATATGTGACTCTTTCCATGTGTTTGAACTCCAGAAGAGAGAAAGGTTCATTTGGAAAGACTGATCCAACACTCTTAACCTCACTTGCTTCTGGCCCATATCTTGCTTTTTTATTTCTTTGTTTTTTATCTCATGAGAGTACTTTGTGAATATTTTAAATTATGATCTAATATTTATTTTTTTTGATTAAAATTGAAAATTTCTGAGAAAATATTAGATTACAAACTAAAATTTTATAAACGACAGACAAAACTTTACAATATAATATTTATAAACGAAATTGAATTAATAAATAAGCAAATATAAAAACCAAATAAGAAATAATTATTTAAGAATTATATTTACATAATTTTCAAAAATAAGAACAAATTTAAATGATAGCCTAAAACAAAAAGAATAAAAGGTACTCGTCCCGCTAATAATTTCTAATATTTCCCTCCGATATGAGAAAAAAACATTCAAATTTTGGAATGTCAGGTCATCGATCTTCGTCACTTTCATCACATCTCATCTCAACCGTTGAATATACTTATCGACGGCCAATATTATTCATCAACATAGATCGAAGCTCCCTTAAATAGACCAAGAGTTAACCTCATTTCTCCATCTTCATCTAAACTCAGCAGCTTCCGATTACATTCAGGTTCAAATCATTTTTTTCATTAACATTACTGTTAATTTCTTATTTATTAGTGACTAATTTGAGATTGTGTTTTCTTATGTAATAATTTTAGCTACTGTTTGTTGATTTTTTGTTAATTTTATTGTTTTAGCAGTGAATTGAAGATGTCAGGACGTGGAAAGGGAGGAAAAGGATTGGGGAAGGGAGGAGCGAAACGACATCGTAAGGTTCTCCGTGATAACATTCAAGGTATCACTAAACCTGCAATTAGGCGTTTGGCTCGTAGAGGAGGAGTGAAGCGTATCAGTGGACTAATCTATGAGGAGACTCGTGGAGTTTTGAAGATCTTTTTGGAGAATGTGATTCGTGATTCTGTTACTTACACTGAGCATGCTAGGAGGAAGACGGTCACTGCTATGGATGTTGTCTATGCACTCAAGAGGCAAGGAAGGACTCTATACGGATTTGGTGGTTAAAAGAATGTGGGCTGCTTTAACTGATTTAGTGTTGTTTTTGAAGTAATAGAGTTGCTTAATCAATGAAATTGCACAATCTTCTTATAATCGATTTCTCAAATTCTCTGTTTGAATCCCTATTTTTTGAAGTAATCACTGAGATTGTGTATATAGAAACTTCAAAATTGAATCCTCCAAGATGCAAAATAGTATTAGTCCAGTTAGATATATATATTGATTTATGTTCATTGGATATACAAATGTAGGTGTATTTCTCTTGTTTTGATTAGTCATTGTTGAATCCCATTCTAGAAGATGACTGCAAGGGGTGGAGGTGTGGAGCTAGGTAAGGCGCAAGGGGTTCATCAGAACCACATTTGGTGGGTTCGTTGCAATTATTTTTATGTATATATAGTAGATATTGAATCTCTTTCGACTTCTTTGTGTGTTTAGCTATTGATATTTTGAAACCCCTTAGTGAAAGTCTTGGCTCTGTCGTTGTTGTAGGAGTTGTAAGAAATGATAGTGTTGGTACCACTCTTGTTTCCTGTTAGTGCACCTAGTTTGGTCATAGGAAGGTGTAGAGAGCTTCAAAGTTGCGATTTGGAGAGAGTGATTGTTGAGAGATTTGGTGTTAATGGGGTGCTTTTGTGGGCATGACACTCACAATACAATTGATTTGGAGCTACATCCCTTGAGACCTTCATGGCTTTGGCCTTTGGATCCAACTCACTTTGACAACTTCAAATCCAAACCTGACCGATGTGTTAGATTTTCAAAGGTCTGGTTTTAGATGTCTTGTTAATTTGCTTGTTGCTGAAAAGTCTGAAATGCAGTGACCAAAGATGAACGAAAAAATAGTTTCCTTAACCGAAAAATGCACAATATATTCATAAACCAAATAGTAGTATATATATTGATTCAAATCCTCAGAAATTTATGCAAACAAAGAGGTGTGACATAGATTAGGATTTAAATGACTATTACAGTATTGTACATGATATGAAAGCACTAGTGGGATATGGCTAATAATGCTTGTGATTGCTTCTCATATTTGAAACCATTTGATTTAGAATCATCAGCACTCCACACAAATATTCCAACCAACTCTCCTTTACTTTTAAGCTCACTACACGCTGTGAAAAATCCATTTTCTGGTGATAATCCACCGATCCCATCAGTGCTGAAGCTAGCCAAGATCCTTCCCCCTTCATAATTTGATCTTTGAGTAGAAAAATAGTCCATGAATTGAGACACAGTGGTTCCCTTATCATACCCGTAAAATTGAAAGTTAACATAGTCTATAACTTGACTATAGCTTTTCCATAGTGCCTTGTAATGACTCTGAACTTCATCATCATCATACGGAGCTATGGAAGCAAATGAAATAACTCCATTGTTTTTCAGAGTTGTAATTAGCTTGCCTATGCACTCTGCAAAAGTGTTAGGATCAGCTTGGAAATGTTCATAATCGATATCAATTCCATCCAAATTGTATTGCTTAATGATATCTGTAAGAGAAGAAACAGCATTTGAAACCCAAGAATCAACTGAAGAAGGATTGAAATACGCGCTGCTTCCACCAACACTGTCCCCTCCTAAGCTCAATGCTACTTTAACATTAGAATGTTGGTTTTTGATCGCGGAAACAGCAGAAGGGGTGAGGTTATCTGTGTCCCAAAAGACGTTGAATTGACCGTTGGTGGGAGATGGAGAAGAAGAAGACATTGTATAGTCAATAGCAAAGGAAAGAATGAAGTGAAATTCGACGCCAGAGTGAATAGGGACATCACTAAATTTGACATTATTGAACTCTGCTCCAATGTATTCCCTGAAAATATTGGAATTTCCAGGTGCAGCATAGATTGGTGATTGAAAAAGTAAGAAATGAATAACAAAAAATGAAACTATAATCTTGGAGAGCTCCATGAAGTTGAGGATTGTTTAAATTTGCTTTGTAATATGATAGAATGGATTGAAGATATGGAGTTTAAATAAATGGTCCTTTCGTAGATTTTTTGAATGTATGGTTATTTTTTTTATTTTTTATTTTAAATCAAAGACCACATGGGTCAAGAATTTTATTAAACTAAAAGAAAATATATACAAAATTTGAATGTATGGTTAGTGTATTAGTCAAAAGAGAAATTTAAAAGTGTTGGCTTTAGCGTAACGTTTAAGTTGGTTGGTGAGTCATGAATGTGACAAACAACCATTTTTACTTGTTCAGTAATGAATTGACACGTATTACAGAAATCCTATCTATTCCATTTAATTTGAGATTATTTTATCCATCTTCTTGGTGAAGATAAATTAATCGAGGATTATGATCCAAGGACTATAGTTTAGTCGGCATATCAAATAACAATGATAATTTTACTATATATCATTCTTTGAATATTTATTGCATTAGGAAATGACTATAATTAATAATAAGGATAAATTAAGAATTAAGTAATAAATTATTTTCAAAATTGTTATACTGAACACTAGTTTTAGTACCGTGGACAAATAAGAAATAGTAATATATTTTAATTTTAAGTAGCAGAAGATGCACGCCGATGACTCCTAAAATGTTTGTATTCTTAATAATGCCTACCTATCAATAGGTAATTGCCTGTGCCTCTATGGGTTTAGACGTTTAGTCAAAAAGTCTAATTAAATTATGCGATTGTAAAATTTATTATTAGAAATAAATGAATATTTTAAATTATTTTTTCTCTATATTTGATTTTTAAATTCATTTTGAAAGTGACTCTTTTTATTTTCTTAAGTTATGTGGGGTATAACATAGGCTGGTCTAGTATCTTTTTTTTTTTTCAAAGATTAGGTATTTTGTATAATATTTTACTCCCTCTATTTTAAATTAAATAATTTTTTGAGGTATAACATACTTTTTTAAAAAAGTTAAATAATAATAACATTAATTAAAAAGTAGTTTGTAAATGTCATTCTTTCACTTTTAGTCAATGAAAAATTCATTAAAGAGCAGGGTAATTTTAGGAAAAAAAACAATTAATACATCTTTAGACTTTGAAAACTTCATTCATATTGAATTAGAATAAAGTTTTAAAAAGTTCATTTATATTGACTAAAAAAAATTCATTTTGATAAAAGTTATGATTGTTACTCCCGTTATTTTAATTTATTTGTCTTGATTTGGAATGCTAGGATCAAACTAACTAATGTTCGATGTGAATTCAAATATAGAACTTTAACCTTTTTAAAGTAAATAAATAATATTATATGTCAGTGTTTTAAGACGCACAGACACAAGGTAAGACATTTTATGCAACACAAGGTAAAACGTAAGTCCCATAAATCTACGAGGCATATATTTCATGTATCTCCAGTTTTAAACTTTTATTACTTTTTAAAATAAACAAGAAGTAAAATTTTCAATAAATTATATTTTAAACTCAAATTGAAGTAGACTGATTTTCTTTAAATTACCATCTTATAATATTATAACTATCCTACTGCAGGAATATTTTGAACTATGCCATTACCACCTGGGACATCGACATATATCCAAACTCTATTACAACAAATATCTGTAATATTTGTAACTTGTTTGTAAATAACCACTGCTGTAACAACGCTATTTGAATTAAGGACTTGATTCACAGCATCTTTTTCATGGGTTGCGACTAACTCTGGCCATTCATATCACGAACCTTTAGGGAACAAACCCGATCCAGCACAATCGTTACCAATACATTTACAAACCATACAAGGAGGGTAACTGGTACGACTCTCAATTGACGAATAAATTGCACATAGAATAGCTATAACTAGTGAAATTTTTTTGAACATTTTTTCTAATTTTTGATTTGCATAAATGTTGTTATTGACATTTTATAGTGAAGTTCATATAATGAAATTGTAAAGAGAAGTTGACTACTCTAGTGTTGGTACCAAGTAGTAATTAATGTACCTTGAATTTTTGACTAATTTGAAGATTTGAAGTGATGGGATATTTCATTTAAAGAATTAAGCAATTTTAATTTTTTTTATAGTCTTTAATGAGAGTAATAATTTCAAATTTTATCTTTGACTGATATAAAATTAAAATAGTATATTGTATTAAATAAATTTCATAATTACCGAATATAAAGTTGTTCTATCCTCAAGATTTGAAGACGAATTCTTCAAATTTATAAAAGTTAGATATTAGTTCTCTCCTCTCTAATTTTGAAAAAAATAATCGAACCAACATGGGTTATGGTGCATTGGTAGGAGTGCTTCATCCTTAACCAAATGTTTCAGGTTCGAGCTCTGGGTATGGAGAAAATTCTGCTGGGAGGCCACCCCCGAATGAGCCCGGTAGTGCACGATCCGAATTTAATCCAGACTCTAATGTGGGTTCCGAACACCAGGTGAGAAACCAAACAAAAAAACCACAAAGTGAATATCTCATTATGGTGAAGTAGATTCCTTATATCTTTAATAAAAAATTTCGTGTTCAAGCTCTTAAAATGAAACATAATTAAAAATGAACCCTAAATGTACGACTATAAATTTAATCAAACTCTATATTGAATGAATTATTTTTTTTTGTCAAAATTCCATCATCAAATAATTTACAATCCCTTATCCAACTGCACGAATATTTGTAACAAATCCATTACCACCTGGTCTATCTACAAGAATCCAGACTCTATTACAACAATTATCTGTAATAGGGACTTGTTTGTAAATAACCACAGGAGTAACAAAAGGGTTATCCTTTTTCACTTGTTCCACAGCATATTTCTCATGTGTAACTATTCAAAATTCAAAAAATAAAATTATTAGAAAAACGTTTAAATCGCAATAATTAAAATTATACGACAAAATTAGGTATCGATACGTACATGTTAATTCGGAAAATTCCAGTTTTGCCCATAGAGGAAACATCCCAGTACCAGCACATTGATTGCCAACACAATTACAAGTATAACATGGAGGATAAGGAGGGAGACTTTGCACAACATAAATTGCACAAAGAAATGTTATAACATATGATATTTTTTTGAACATTTTTTTTCTTTCTAATTTGATGGATTTTTGTGGTGAGTTTTTCCATCTTTTTTTTATAGTGTAGAAATGAACAACTCAGCAATTTATTATATTGATTTTATTTCTATTAAAAGCTAAAGTCTAATATTCTTATGTCCATTTTTGTTTGTATTCTCATCAAATCGGATAAGGAAAAACTATTAATTAAACTTTTAAATTGGTATATTGATCTCATGCACAATCAAGTTTATTTTTAAGATCTTATCTTTTATTGTTAAATCAATTTTTTTTTGAGTAATCATTATACATACTTTATAATTTTATGGATCATACCATCCTGAATTTTTTTTTAATTCACGAAATATTGAATAAACTTCATATTAATTAGTATATATATATGTGTGTGTGTGTGTCAGTGTGTGTATTATTTGGAAAGTAGCACAGAGAATGTCACAAGGGTACTTTGGATGGGGTCTTATTGCTTCTAGTATACTATACATTTTCTAATAATTCCACCAATTGTGGATCTGCAAATGGATATGGTCAGTGACTTGATAACGTACTATCATGTGGATTCCTCATGCTTAACCTATGCTTTGCTTAAACATTTCAATGTCGAAGAAAAAAAGAATGAAAGAAAGAATCAACGAGTATCATATAATATTGGTTGAAGCTTAGAACAACACTTATTCTGGCTAAAGGGTTAGAAGGTTGAATGAGGCCTGCAGCCGAAAGTGTATATATATATTGCAAAAGGTTTAAAGTAATATATTCGAGGAAATGATTTTTTATGACCCTCTATATGCCCTCCGATATTGGTTCATATTATATGGTATTTTAACTTTATATATTTAGTTCAAAATAAATACATAAATTGTTTTACATAATTAATTAAGAAGATGATATTAGTATTTTTTTCCCCTCTTCAAATTTACCCTTATTTAGACAAGTGGTTCTTACATAACTAAGAAAATGTCTTTTCTTTAGGAGTAAGCGAATTTCTTAAAAAAATATGTTCATGCTAAAAATACTAGTATTTAATATATATATATAGTATTAATATGTTATCTTTATTTATTTTAAAAGACAAGATACCTTACTTTCACGATTTCAAATTTCACATTTATAGAAATTTACTTATTGGAGCGGATTTAGAGGATAGAAGAATCAAAATCTTTACTAAATTAATAGTACTGACAAAGTGTTGGGGCCTTTAATTAATTTCTATAGATGAAAATAAAGAGGAAAAGTAATGCCTACGCTGCATGGAGATATTGAGTATCCCTTAAGTAACACTAGTATCAGTTTATTATATAGTCATAAAAAAAATCCAATGGAGCAGCTTTAGTTTGAAATTTCAATTTATCCATCCTTTTTTGATACAATATATTTTAATTTTATCATCTTAAATATATTACGTGAGTTTTTTTAAAATATTAAGGACTTTTATGCTGTGCAACTGTCATATTGTACTAATAACATATCCAGTAGAAGTTATTACACCACAATATTCATTTTATCGAGTATTTTTTTCATTTAATTTGATTGTTCGACTTTTCTTTTTAGTTTGTTTTTGTAATATTTTTGTAATTTTTAATTTTCTCTTAATATATTTAAATCAAAAAATTAAAAAATATTTTGATACATTTTATGTTTATCTTTACTCTAAAGCCACATGATTCAAAACAAATAATACTAAGAATCATGGTGGTTTATTGAAATAGTGCTCTAAATATAGCTACTAATGTAATATTGAATATTGATTAGCTAATTAATTTGTGAGTGTTCAAATAGTGACTAATGTGTACTCTCTAGAAGCTTGTAAACTTGTTGGGAAGGTTTATGTAGAAATAGAGCGAACTTCAATATGAATTGCAGTAAGATAATTTTCTATCTTTAATTAAAAAGATTCAGGTTCAACTCCTTAAAAATGAGGAAGAAAAACTGATAAAAGTGTTCGATTCCAAAAGTAGGCCTTGTAATATATGATCCAAAATTTAACCAAATTTAATACGAATCAAATTCACAAGTATCATGTTATCATTGTTTTTAGTTTGAAATTATATGATTAAAAAAAATGTTAGTTTCTTGAGTAGTCTAGTATCACTTTTTTAAAACCAAAATTTAAATTGAATCATTTATGAAAAGTTGAAATGGAATAGGTTTATTTTCAACATAAAATATTTAATAAGATAAACCTTATTTGGTTTGGATTTTAAAAAAATAATTCTAGTACGGAGTCTCTTATAAAGATAATACAAAGTACCATATTAATTATTAATTCTAGTACAGAGTTTCATATAAGATAATACAAAGTACAATATTTATAATTAATTATGTAGCACAGAGTCTCGTATGTACAAATTTGATTGATATCATTAAATAATAATGTCAGAATATAAATTAAAAACAAACAAAAGAATAATATTTAGGAATATTTGTAAGTTGAGCAAACATAGAGCATAAAAAGTGTCTTTTTTTCCTTTTAAAAAAAAAATTGGTAATAGGGAAGGTCGTAAAAGGGGTAGTGATTTTTAATGAGAAATATTGAATAAACAAATTAGAAAATATTTTATCATTTAATATATTAGTATAAATTTACATTTAATTAAATTTCAACGTGAGTATTATACATTAAAAGATAAACCCAAAAAGAGAAAAAAATGATAACAATAATATTTCAATGTCAATCTCATAAATAATTTTTTTAAAGAAAATAATATATACATAATTTTATATCTAATTTATAAAAGACGATTTAAAAAAAATTATACTCGACTTAAAAAAAAAAAAAAAAAAGGGAGCGCATGTGGGAGACTCACATCACTCTTTATCACGTGGGACAACTTTGACACCACACACTAACCCCACTTGTGTCTACTTTTATCTTTTCTTACTTTCACCTAATCATCTTTTTTTAAAATAAAAATAAAATTATCACACAAATAAAAAATTGATTGCGTAAGGGATATCTCGAATGAGAGATCTTCGGTTTGATATCATATGCATGTTTTTTTTTGTTGAGCTCATTACATAAAATTTGTCTAATAAGTTTATATTTTCATTGTGATTCATAGGATTTTATGCCCCGACGGTGGGGCCTTATGGGGAAGGGCCCAGCCCAATAGGGACAGCTTGCACTGTCTTTTCGCACTTAGGCGCACAACGTGCCATTGGTAATGATTCTACGTACTACGGTGCCACAAATTCGCAAGCTGATCGAAAGTGCCACAGCTTCTTCTATCACAATCACTAGTTGTCCAGTACCAACCCGCTTTGGAGGTTCAATGTGCCTTCGTTCCTGTCATTCATCCAATCTCTTGCAAGTGCTATCAAATCCTCTGTGAGTGAGAAAAAGTTCTTGTCGGGAGAGTAGCGTCAGAGACATCTTTATCTGAGGAGGAGGCTTCATCGTCCGGCTCCTCATAAATGACGTTAGGATCTGCTCATGTTACTTAACAAAAAAACATGAAAATTGTAAGCCATCTCTGACGATTAATCAACAAAGTGTGCGTTTAATATTAACAACATATTCTCTTGTTACCAAAGAAAAAAAATCAAAATCATAATCTTGAAATATTCTAATTTTAAACCAAACCAAACATAACATATTATTTGACATCAAAGCAGTATGGATGTCTTTAATAAAGTTAAAATGATTATATAAAAGAACGCGAGAAAGTAAAATAGAAGTAAGCTAACTTACTTATATAATTAAATAAAAGAAGGGTTAAAATTAAATAAATTAACTTCAACATAAATTTACCAATACAATGATTAGTTAACTTGAATGATTAGGGATCAAATCTACCTAGTTGTCCCCATCACTTTAAACTTAAAATGCTAATCATTTTTCAAATAATAAAACAAAACTTGAAGACATAGTAAACAATTTCTTGAATTCAAAATCAATTCAAATACTAATTAATATTGCCAATTCAATAATCCTTCTTAATTAAAATAATCATGAAATCTATTAGTAAGACAATTGGCATGCTTTGGACCCCATTGCTCCTTATCAAGGCTCCACCCTGACTCCCTTTAAATATAGAAAATTCTATAATTAGAAACCTGAGATCATTATTTTAAAACTTTTATATAGTCAGTAGATAAAATTTTATTTTCCAGAAAATGGTGCAAATTTGGCATTCTCTAAAGTAGTAGTTAAACTACACAACATATGCAATCTAATTTCATAAAAAAATTTGAATTAGATAAGATTTACATACATTTTATTTCTGTTTTTGTGGATTAAAAAGGTTATTTCCTCTCCTACTTAACAAGGGACAACATTCTGTCATCTACTAAACTTTTATTCTAATCCTTAATCTACTTATATATACCTTTGTTTCTATGATAATGTCCTCAATAAATTGAAGTTGTGCATTTTTGTCTAATCGCCTCCCTCTCCCCCTCAGTTCTTTTTTGACCTATATTTACCTCTCTTAACTCCTGCTACGTCAACTTCTCAAAACTAACTCACCTTCTCTTCACATGTCCAGACCATTTCATTCTCTCGCTTCCCTTATTTTGTCCTTCACGGAGGCCTCTCTCATAGTGCTCCGAATGCGAGCATTTTATTTCACCACCTCACTCTAATATGGTTTGCGGTATTATCATTGATCTCTTCCTAGATTATGGATCCAAGAAGCTTGAAGCTTTCTCTCTAAGGTTTGTCACCTCATGTGTTACGTCACTGAACTTACACTCCAGGCACTCAGACGTTTTGTTTTAACCTGCTTAATATAAAAGTCCTTATAAGTCAAAATGCGTATCTTTTAGCTTCATCTATACAATTGATAAATACAAAATGTGTTTGTAAATTAAAATCAATCAAAAATATTATCATCTCCAACTTATGATTTTATAACTTATAAACTATTTTAATTTAACAGAACCTTTTACAATTCTATCACTAAAATATCCTTCATAATCTTTGAAATACTCCCTTCTCTATTCTATTTTCACTATTCAATCATTCTATATGTAAAATTACTTTATATCTTTTTTTATAAATAACTTAAAGGACATTTCAATTTTAACAAAAAAAGTTCTTATCAATATCATTCATCAAACACATCAAATATTTATAATTAAATTCAATATTTCTATTCAAATATTAATTATTTATTAATTAATTTAATTTCAACACTTAAAAATACTTATCGCCCACATTTTTAATCAGCTAATCCAAACGGTTTCTATATTTAATTATTTTTCACATAAAAAAAATGGATTCCAAAAGAAGCTCTCAATATTTTTTTAAAAAAACTTTAACCTAAAAATTCACCAATTTATTAAATTCCCAGTCTTCCATCTTCTCCGTTCACTACATTCACACTCTCACTGTACATTTCTTACTCAATTTTCTCTCTCTAAAACATTCGCCATTGCTGAAATTGTTGAAGCTCTCAACGGCCGGCAAAATACTTCACTTTCTGTAAGTATATGAATATATTCACACACTTCCTGCATTATGCTTTTGTACGTATCTGTGAATACCTAGATTCTACTCATCCTTTTTTTCTCTTCGTATATTAGGATATTTTTTCTTGAATTTTTCGCATTGGTAAGTCGTTTTCGAGTAAATATTGAATCCTTTTTGCGATTTTAACTCTAGAGAAAATCCACATTTTACTTCTCCTTCATCTATTTTCAGCGATTTGGCATACAGATGTATTTGACTTTTAGGTGTGTTTATTTGCTTGTGTTATGTAATTTTTCTGCTCAGATTTGAATTTAAACTGAGTTGACTAAGAGAATAAGCTTGTGAGATTTGAGAAGGAATGGAGTCATCGCAATCGCAGCTACAGAGAAGAGGAGGAGGTTTAGTTTCGATGTCACCGTCGCATACGCCGCGGTCGAGTGATAAAGTGGTGAGAGATCTGCGATCGGGGGAAGGGAATGTGAATGGAAGGCATGATAAAGAAAAAGGTGTAAATGTGCAAGTTATTTTGCGTTGCAGGTGAGTAAAATGAATGTACTTTAGAGTTTGTTATATTTACTGATTTTAATTGAGTGTAGTTGATGGAATTGGTATGGTGAAAATATGCAGGCCGTTGAGTGAGGATGAGATACGATTGCATACACCAGTTGTGATTTCCTGTAATGAGGGTAGAAGAGAAGTTTCTGCTATTCAGAACATAGCTAATAAGCAGATTGACAGAACATTTGCCTTTGATAAGGTTTGATAATTTCCAGCTGATTTATCATTCATCTGTTCGATTTTTGGAACGAAGAAATTAAGTGAAGTGGTTCTGCATAAAATTTGGACTTATTCCTAATTTCCTATAGCTTTCCTTAGATTTTTCCATAAAAATAAAGCATTTTCATAATTCTCACTAGACCTGTAGTATACACTCTATATGAATTTGTCCATTACACTTTTGTTCACAATGAGTTAAAATCGGTAATTTGTGTTCAAGACCCTAACTTTATGTTGGATAATTCTTCTGTCTCAGGTGTTTGGTCCAACATCCCAACAGAAGGACCTGTATGATTCTGCAATATGGCCTATTGTTTTTGAAGTTCTAGAGGGATATAACTGCACCATTTTTGCTTATGGGCAGACAGGAACAGGAAAAACTTATACAATGGAGGGAGGGGCAAGAAAGAAGGTTGGTGGTTGATAGAAATGTGTTTGTTTCTACTAGCTACTTCTTCATACTAATTGTTAAATTTGCCCCATTTAAGAATGGGGAATTTCCAAGTGATGCAGGTGTTATCCCCCGAGCTGTTAAACAAATTTTTGAGATATTGGAAGCTCAAAATGCTGAATATAGCATGAAAGTAACACATTTGGAGCTTTATAATGAGGAGATCACAGATCTTTTAGCTCCTGAGGAATGCACAAAGTATGTAGATGATAAATCCAAAAAACCAATAGCGCTAATGGAAGATGGTAAAGGTGGAGTTTTAGTTAGAGGTTTAGAAGAGGAGATTGTTTCCACTGCAAATGAAATCTATAAGATCTTGGAGAAAGGTTCAGCTAAGAGGCGTACAGCAGAGACTCTTCTTAACAAACAGAGTAGTCGTTCTCACTCTATTTTCTCTATCACAATTCATATCAAGGAATGCACTCCAGAAGGGGAAGAGATGATCAAATGTGGCAAATTGAACCTTGTAGACCTTGCTGGTTCTGAGAATATATCACGTTCTGGTGCAAGGGAGGTAAGATGTAAAAATATCCGACTGCAAGCCATTGCGTTTGGCAGTATACTTAATGCATGTAAAAGTAGTTTAAAGAAACAATGTATTGCTGAGATGCTGTTTTAGCAATGTCACAAATTTATCTTTTGTTCATGATAGCTAGTCTCTAGATATTCTGCTTTTTAAGATCTTTGTATTTTCCATCCTTTTTCCTCGTTCAATTGCTTTCTTCTCAATTACAGTATAATAAACTTTTTTTTTTTTTTTTGCTGCAGGGCAGAGCGAGGGAAGCTGGAGAAATCAACAAGAGTTTGCTTACACTTGGTCGTGTTATAAATGCTTTAGTTGAACACTCTGGTCATATCCCATACAGGTCTTCTTCAATCCAGTCCTATGTTATTATAGAGTGCTTTTAGTTCTTACATATCCTGAGTAAGTATTGCTTTGTATATGTCAGGGATAGCAAATTGACACGGTTGTTGAGGGATTCTCTTGGAGGGAAAACAAAGACATGCATTATTGCAACAATATCACCATCAGTTCACTGTCTGGAAGAGACACTGAGCACTTTAGATTACGCTCATCGTGCCAAAAATATAAAGAACAAACCAGAGGTTAGTTTTCAGGATTTTTATTACCTAAAGAATGTATCTTTATCTATCCTTCAGCTTTTTTTCTGTTGTTATTTCAGATTAACCAGAAGATGATGAAATCTGCATTAATCAAAGATTTGTACTCCGAGATTGACAGACTGAAGCAAGGTCTATATTGCTCTCTTCCTCTTGTTTTCTATATATAAATCTATATTTTACAGCAACAAATTATCTAACAACATTTTTTTTTCTATTTTATCGCAAACAGAGGTGTATGCTGCAAGAGAGAAGAATGGCATTTATATACCAAGAGACCGATATCTTCAAGACGAAGCAGAGAAGAAGGTTCAGTACTGTTTTCAGGATCCCAAGATTGGTTGCAGTCACTTGACATATGTTTTAATACTCTATGGTAACTTGTTTTTCTCCTCTCTCAGGCAATGTCTGAAAAGATAGAACGGATGGAACTTGACTTCGAATCCAGGGACAAGGTGCACAAGAGATGAAAAAATCTGGAGCATCTTAATTTTCTTGTAAAAACTGATTAATCTGAACTCATTATCCTGTTGATTTCTGCAAACAGCAATTTATGGAACTTAAGGAACTATACAATTCTCAGCAATTGTTGACAGCAGAGTTGGGTGACAAACTTGAGAAGACAGAGGTTAGTGGAATTCTTAACTCATCATATTCGAGATCTTTGTTGTCTGACTCTTTCTCATGAAATTTGCTACACTTTTTGTGTCTTTTCAGAAAAAGCTTCAGGAAACTCAGCATACATTGGCTGATCTCGAAGAGAAACACAGGCAGGCAATTACCACTATAAAAGAAAAGGAATTTCTGATAGCTAACCTTCTAAAATCTGGTAAGCTTCATCCTCTATGCCTGGGGGAAAGGAGAATTTTTTTGGCTTGTCATTTGGCTTGGGGAAGCAACGTATTTATGCCAAGTCTATTATTTTAACATATTCATAAAAGTAAAGTTGGGATATGGGTGTATTACATTTTTCATTTAACATTTTCATAAAAGTAAATTTGGGATATGGGTGTATTACATTTTTCATTAACATTAGCAAATTTGGATGTAGCCATAATGATTTGGCAGTGAATGTGGGGATTTATGTAAAATAATTTCACAATTAGAGTAGTGCATGATATCTGGAATTGTATGTCTTCTACCAGAAAAGGCACTGGTTGAGCAAGCATTTGAACTTCGAGCTGAACTGGAAAATGCTGCATCAGACGTGTCGAACTTGTTTGCCAAGATTGGTGTGTATACACTATACAGTTCTAAAACTCAAATACATGATTAATTTTCTTGCTAAGAAAACAATGTTGCATCAAACTCCTGCATACTGATAATGGGTGATTTCAGAGCGCAAAGACAAAATAGAAGATGGAAACAGAGTTCTCATCCAAAATTTCCAATCCCAGCTGACTCAACAGCTTGAAGTCCTGCATAAGACTGTTGCTTCTTCAACCACACAACAAGAGCAACAACTCAAAGGCATGGAGGAAGACATGCAGTCCTTTGTTTCTACAAAGACTGAGGTATTCTTGACACAAATTTTAGTTATTAGCCATGTTTCTAGAAAAATTGCATGACCTAATTCCAAAGCCAAAAGGAGATGGCAATATGTAGTTTTCAGATATTATTTGTTGCAGTATTTACCAAAATTATTTAATTAGGGAGCATATATAATTATTTGAACCTGCTCTTTTGACAGAAAAAAATTACATGCTTCATAAGTGTAGTGCTTCAATTGTCTAATAGGTTTACATATTTCTGGTGAAAATTGTACTCCTATTAACCAATATCACTTTCTTGTCTGATTTTCAGGCAGTGGAAGAGCTTCGAGGCCGTCTGGAGAACTTAGAAACCATGTTTGGTTCTGGTATCAAAGCTTTAGATGGTTTGGCTGGGGAACTTGACGGCAATGCTCAGTCAACCTTTGACCGTTTAAATTGTGAAGTTTCTAAACATTCTTCTGCTTTAGGAGAGGTGTGTATCTTTTCTGCTGTTTTTAAGACATTCTGAGGAATTTGTTTCTCATCTCCTTTTTCCTGATGTAGCTTTTTAAGGAGATTGCTTCTGAGGCTGATACCTTGGTTAATGATCTTCAAAAAAGTTTACATGATCAGAAGGAGAAATTAATCGCATTTGCACTACAGCAACGTGAGGTATCAATAGTTAACTATTTGTGAAGCACATATATTCTTTCAATGCTCCTTATCTGGATCTTTCTTTTTCCTGCACGAGTATAGTTTATAAACTTTGGATGCCTTTATATAGGCACATTGCGGGAGTATCACAATGTCAAGGTCCATTTCCCAGATTACTGGGAACTTCTTCAAGACTCTAGATATGCATGTGTCCCAGTTAGGTGAAATAGTGGAAGAAGCAGAGACGGTCAGTGACCAGAAATTCTCTGAACTAGAAAAGAAGTTTGAGGTCAGTGACTTCATCACTAGAATATGACTTTTTATTAGACAATGTTGATATGCATTTGTTACCTCATTTATTTGGATTTCTCAATTTTAGGAATGTGCTGCCGATGAGGAAAGACAAATCTTGGAGAAAGTGGCAGAGTTGCTCGCTGGATCAAATGCTAGAAAGAAAAAGCTGGTAGGTCATCTAATAATGATAAAGATGTGCATCACAGTTCTCGATGTGGCTAAGATTGCACAATTCTAAACCTTAGAAAGATGATGATAAGAGTATCAACATGAGAAAGTTTATAGGTGTTGTAGAATGTAGACAGATTGGGACTTCCTTTTTCTTGTGTAGTTTTATATTTGAAATGTTTGGTTGATTGCTTGTAGTCAATGATCATTAGTAATAATTGGCTTATTATGGTCAAGCAGAAAATCCTGTATCCTGAATCACAGTCATTGATTGGCTATAATCTACTTTTGGTTGCAAAAAACTAATTGACTTTTGTATGGCTGCCTTCTGTAGGTTCAAACTGCTATCGATGACCTTAGAGAAAGTGCGTCCAAGAGAACTAACAGACTGAAACAAGAGATGTCAACCATGCAAGATTCAACTTCTTCAGTTAAAGTCAAATGGACTGCTTACATGGACAAGGCTGAATCACACTATCTTGAAGATACTGCTGCTGTGGAAAATGGGAAGAAAGAGATGGAAGAGGTGCTACAGAATTGGTATGTAAACTCAGCTGATATATTCCACACAGATATCTTAGGAAAAGCTTTGCTCTTTGGTGTTTGTAAGTGTATCATCCTTTCTGTGCTAACATGGAAATATGCAATGTGCAGTGCGCAAAAGGCTAAATTGGGAGCTACGCAATGGACAAATGCTCAACAGTCTTTATTAGACCTAGAGGAGAGAAATGTTGCGTTTGTCGATGAAATTGTTAGGTCAGTTGGTTCAGTGACTGTTCACTACTTCAGTTTCATAGTGGTGATATTTTACTTAAGACTGTTACTCCCGACGTTTTCTGCAGGGGAGGAATGGATGCAAATCAAGCATTACGTGTAAGATTTTCATCTGGAGTGTCATCCACTCTTGAAGACACTGATGCTGCTAGCAAACACCTACTCTCATCTATTGACCGTAAGCTATCTAGAGTTGCACGTTAATAGTTTTAGCTTTTTTGTCTTTCAATTAATTTGATCAACACATGCAGATTCTTTACAACTCGACCGTGATGCTTGTGCAAACCTTGATTCTACGATTGTTCCTTGTTGCGGAGAGCTGCGAGAACTAAACAGCGGACACTACCACAAGGTTGTTGAAATTACAGAGTACACTGGAAAAAGTCTTTCACAAGAATACATGGTAAGGGCGTTACCTCAAATTTTACATTTAGTTTGTTAAAAAGGACTATGTTCTAAGTCTATATTTCAAAATAGGTTGATGAACCGTCGTGCTCGACTCCTACAAAGAGACCATTTAATCTTCCAAGCGTTGAGTCTATTGAAGAACTTAAAACTCCCTCTTTCGAAGAGTTGTTGAATTCATTTTGGGATGAAAAATCCTCAAAGCTATCAAATGGAGATGTAAAGCATAGTATAGAGATAGAGGTAGTAGATCCTTCTTTACGAGATTCAAGAGTTCCCCTCACTGCTGTAAATTAGAAGAGTCCAGGCTACAATTACATACATCATAATATATGGGCAATTAAGTAGGAGACAGGAGAGTTGTACATAATATGTGTCTTGAATCTCCATCTTCTCATCTGTACACGTAGCAGATAATTTAGCCCTATTCTTTTTATTTAATTTGAGTGATCGAAATATGTAATGTTTGTGCTGAACATGTTAGTTTGAAGTGTCCGTGGATGCAACATTGATAGAGTTTGTAAATTTCGTTTGCAACTTCTAGCAAACAATACATTGTATACTGAGATTTCAACTCTTAACCTGTCTTATAATTGCAATACAAATCATCAGATCATGTACTGGGAGTAGTATTTAACATTGTTGCTTGCATCTCTAATCAAACAGACTCAATATTGCTGATAGTACAGAAGCTAACCTCAGGGCCAAAACCCAGACACCTGAAAAAGAAAAAAAAAACAAAGAACAAATAAAATCCAACGTTTGATCATTTCAGGCCTCAAATATCATAGATTTTGAATTATGAATGCAGTTAAAGGAACATGGGGAGGCTTGATCACAAGACCAACTTATTTTCATTTATCTCATCTAATAACTAGATTAATGTTACATACGAGAGGGTATAATAACAGATGGACTCTGCTACTTCTCAATTCAGAACAGTGATTAGGCTTCAGCATTCTCGTATTGTATGAATATGCCATGTAAATATACTGTATACACTGAAAAAAATGGAACAAATGAAAAAGGGATAGATAAGAAGACAAGGCTAAATGAGACTAAAAAAAAAAGTTGTGCAACTGCAAGCAAATTATCACCTGCCGTCTACATATTGAGGCTCCCCTTTTTTCCTTGTTTTAACTAAAGAACGAATCTACATTTGAACTGTCATGGCCAAAATATACCATCTTAGCGGACCAGCATGGCCAAAAAAAAAACTGAACCGTTGGAGTGGATGATGAATTTCACTGAGTGCAATTGGACAGTATTTTTTGTTAGAGCCATCTGACGGCCGAAAGTTCCTGGCTCTTCAGGTAGGTAATATATAAGGCTTTTCTGCAGGAAAGACCAAATGAACAGTATGTTAAGGAGGAAAAATAAAACAGTATAATTCCAACACTCTTCCCCTTCCCCCAGGCGGTGGAATCAACCAAAACAATGAATCGAATCCTCAAACACCCTCATAAAATGAAATCCAAATTTATAACTTCCTGGCCTAAATTCACCAGCTATAAATAAAGAATGCCCTGTCAGTTTACTACTTCTCACGACAGAAACAGAAAGAGACTAAAAACATGACGAAAGACCAGGTCAAGTTGCTAGTATAAGCTAGCTCCTCAGGTACCAAAAAATGAGCCTTTTTATATTGCACTGAAAACCGGCAAACCTTGTGCTTCAATGAAAACGAGTAAACTGAAATTACCATCAAAGTTCTTAGGGCCACTATTTTACCTAAAAAATTACCACATAAAAAAATGTCAACTGACAGAGACTTCCATATCAGACAATTACAAATCGATGTACAGTCAAATAAACCAATCAACCACACTAAACTTTCAAATAAGTTTGCATAACATAATGAACTAGAAATACTAGTTCACAGTTTCAGGGAGAGTATTAGGAAGAAAAGGAAGATGAATGCATTGGAAAAGGTAACCGGTACAAAATGTGAAATGGATCAAAGTACCTGGAAGCTTCTGACAGAGCTCTTTCCACAATCAAGCTGGTGGTTCTCCACCACATGTTTCATCAACAAAATTATCAGTAGAGTTTTGCTGACATAACAACTTATTTCCATCTCCAGGAGTTGAGCAAAGAGTATCCCAATCCATCAGAGAAGAACCACAATGCATAGCACCTTGTTCTGACATATGGCTGATCTTAATATTCCCCTCTACATGATCCTTACCATCCTCATAAGTAAGGTCTGTTCGATCCTCATCCACATTTGAGGGCTCAACATTGGGATCTGAGCTCAAATCAAAACCATTTTGTTCCCCTGTCCCATTATAAGCTACGGTTACTGCTCCTTGATCAGATGGTTCAGCAACTTCTTTCTTTTGCCTCTTCCATTTCTTTGTAGATGAAGTACCATCATCCTCAAAATCTTCTTCTTCTCTATCTCTGTGTAAGTAAACCCAGAGCTTCTTCTCATTATCAAACTGTACACAAGGATCACGTTCATAATGCAAACGATCCAACGCACCACTAACAACTTGATTGACTTGAGCATCAGAAACCTCTTCCACAATATACTGTGAGTCTCTGATTAAAGTACAAACATCTGCTCTAGTCCCTGTGCTGCCAGGCAACCTAGCAGCTGCATCTCGCACAAGACAGAGAATCGTTACATGGGCAGGGCGATCCTTTTTAAGCATGAAGTGATCACGAGCTTTTGACGTTGGCTTGCCACCGCACCTTCTCAGAGGAGCAACTATTGATTTTTTCCCATCAATAGCTGTGTAGGAGAAGGCCCTGTCAGGTATTGAATACCTAAGGAATTCCTCTTTACGGAAATACTCTCTAACTTCTTCGGAGCTTGGGCCAATGGTACTCAGACTCTTCTGAGCTCGCAAATCTCTGAACCTTTCCTTCTCATCTAGATTATATTGCATCAACGACAACGGAGGGTCAGGGAGACTTCCTATCTGCCGTAGTGTCTCCTGACCATTTTTCAGCCAATTGGCAAAAGAATCAACCAACTTGACAAGCATTTTGTGGGGAAGACCCCACACTTCTGGAGATGTGACTTCCTCCATAGGCTCATGATCAGATGAATCGGGGCTCACTGGACCAATCCATGACCAACTTTTGGTGGGTTTGTCATAGACCACAAGAGACTTCCACCCTTTTGCACCAAGCGGTGCTGTTTTGGAAGAAAATATTTTGAGCACTCCTCTGACCAAATCATGGAGAGGTTCTTGAGTCTCAAGAATACAGGGATCTCCCGGGTTTGATCTCACACGGTTAACAATTTCTTGAACACTCAGAGAAGGCACCTTTGCTTGAGTGGAAGGAATTGAATTATCACCATCCAACTCTGAGGGTGGTGCAACTCCACCATGCTCCTCCAGAGCTTCCTGTCTTCCAGCAATATCTACAGCCTCTTCTGGAAGCAAAGTAATCATTGCCATACGAGCTGCTGAAAGAAGATGAATGATGGAGAATGAAAAGCCAGTATGAACTGTAGGAGTAATCAAAGTGAATGGCTTTTTTTGAGGTCGGTTTTCTACATCTACATCTTCTACTATCATTTCTGAAGTTGGGGATCTGGGAACTCCCACTAAAGGAGGCCATGTTTCATCCTCCAGCTTCTTTTTACCCCGCTTCACTGAGAGGTCATCTTGTCGCTGCTGGGTATCAGAATAGAGAGGGTCAGTATCATCTAGCTCATCCATGTATGAGACATCAACTTTGACTTTCCGCTTCTTCGTGACTGAGTTGCAACCTGTTAAATGCATATCAGATTTTTCATGGTGATCAAGAGCACTTGTGTCAAGCATCTGACCTTTCTTTGAAAACTTGGTAGAAACTCCATTCCTTTTGGCCGGCAACCGTGTCCGCAATGAGTCATCCTCCTGAAACTTGTGATCTTGCATATAATTTTCAGGCAGGATATCACGGCTAACTTTTCCTTTTTGTTTCTTCTCTCTGTTGGATGCCATGTGGTACTTTTCAGTATGGTCCCCTTGCAAAGGACCATTCTTGGCCAGCTTGTAGATTGGTTGCTCATCTTCATCATCATTGTCATTGTCGAACTGACTTAAGCCAGAGAAATGATTTCTAGTGGAGAAACTACTCAGATGACCAAGATCATGCATCTTACCCATTGGTTCTGCTCCCAAGCCACGACTTCCACTTCTCTTTGGGCGGAAAAGTTCACTGGAGTCGCTCATCATCCTAGAAGAATGTAATGAACCATCACGAACCGGTATACTGTACTTATCCTTTTGACCAAATTTAGCCCTTTTAGTATCCAATGCAGACGTCAAGTTCGTGGAACCACTGGGATATGCCCACTTGCTCCTCATCAATGGATTGTTACCCTCGTCACTTCTTTCTGATGATTCAGACTCAGTTTCTTCAGTCTTTGCAAATACTCTTCTACCTCTAGTTCCTGACCCATCTTGTCCTCCATTCTGCATTTTCGCCTTGACTTTCTCAGGGAAGGCTTTTGCCCTATAGTCTGACTGAAACAACTTATCATTTAACTTGCGATCAGGATATTCTTGGTCCACCTTCCACTTTTTGCTCACGTTACCAAGCTTGTGTGATGGGTTGGTAAAATAATTATCCTCTTGTGCTTTACTTGGCCAAAACGGTTCACTTCCGCTCGCTAGTTCCATTCCACTTCCCTTCAGAGACATTTTAGGAATCCGGATTTTCCCATAATTCATCTGATCTTCAGAGAAAAACTGTGGGAGACCATCAGCATACCTGTCTTTTTTCCCAAATTCATATGCAGCTCTGGCATTGCTTGGCTTTGCAGTCAAGACCTTAATATCTGACAGCTGATTGACAGTATTGTTCCTTCCATAGGCATAAAGATCATTCTTCGACGGGACAGGCACACCCATGAAAACATCAGAGCATTCTTCCACTCTCAACCTTTCATGCTTTTTCCCCAATTTTACAGTCCCACTTCTATCAACAGCCCCTGCCCGTGAAAAGTTTCTCTCTCTCTGCACATCCACTTCATACATCCCATCCTCCTCATAATTGCCATTCAACATATCCCTCATTGGGACAGCCATCCCAGAATCATAGTCCATTCCTTTACCACGACGAAAAGGAGGCAATGCAGAACCCTTTGTTCCACCTACCTTCAAAGTCCCTTTTAGGTTCTGCTTTTTGTATCTGGTAGCTTCCGAAGCCATTTGTCTAGATGATGAATCCAAGGCTGACCCTATTCCATATCCAGAATAACAGCCCATATTCTGACCAAGATTACGATCTTTTGTTCTTTTGCCCCACAAAGTATCACTGAACTCCTCTCTCTCGGATCCATCACTTTCCAATTCTTCCATTTTCTCGTACATTAAAATCTTCTCATTCTTCTTAATGTTCAGCACTTGAAGCTTCTCCTCAATGCTATACCCAGGGCAACTGAGCCAAGCATCTCTTATCTGACAAAGATTGCTAACAATTGCATTCTGATGGTTTCTGAGTTGGTGATAATGCTTCCGCTTCTGAAAGAAAATCAATCCTTGACGGTAAAGTGCCACTCTTGGCTCGCATAACCCACCCTTCAACATGTTAAACAGCTTATCCAGGGGACTTCCAAAATGCATATTATTACCGGTGAGGAGGTCTTTCAATGTTCGCATAAACGTTTCCTGGTCCATGTCAGGAAGGTACTGAGCAAGATTAAACCTTTCTTCCTCAGACAACACCTCATTCCAAACATCCAATGACAACACATCCCCCAATCCTGAAAGATCATACAATTCGAACGGAATGCTACATGTTTGATCCCCAATTTGACAAAACTCTTCCTTAGACTCCCCTAATTCCAACAAATCAAAGTCGTCCGATCCCGCGCCTGAATCACAATCATCAAAATCATCATCATCATCCTCGCCATTAGATTCAACCTCACCTCCGCCGTTTCGTCTCTGAAACTCCTCATCCTCACTCGACATACTGTCCCTACTACGAGGAGAAAACTCAGAATCAAATCGCGATGCCTTAAAGCTTCCCTTTTCGATCACCATTCAACATATAAACAACACCCAAAGAATAAACAGACCACACCAGCACACTAACCTTCCAATCCAAATTCAAAACCCTAGAAAAAAAAATCAACCAAACATGCCAAAATTCAGAAATTCTCCATACCCATAATGAAAAAACACAAAATATTAAAAACCCATCTCGTCAAAACAAATATAAACACATCCATATACATATATGATGTAATAGGTGTAAACAAAAAAAATTACAGATTGAATTAGAAGAAATTACCTTGAAACAGATGAACAGAGAAGCAAGAAACAGAAAGGCGACCCAAAATTCCTTGAAGGTAATGTGAGGGAAAGAGAAAGAAAACCCTAAGAGAAGAGGCGGTTATATTGTGCTATGCGGGTGTTTGGAAGAGCACAGTTGCTTATACTATACAAGAAAAAAAAGGGGGAAAAGGGGAAGAAGAAGAAGAAGAAGATGAGGACGTGGATGGTGGCATCGCCGTTGGATTGAGAGATGAAAAGACGAAAAAGGGCATCGGAGAGAGATAGAGGGAGCTTGAAGGAGCTAGTAGTAGAGTGTAGAGAGAGAGTGTGTGTGTGTCTGGGTCGAGGAAGAAGGGGTTGAGTCAGGGACAGGGATGACTCGGGGAAATAGTGTGGGTTAGAAAACTCGAATCAAATCGATTAAATAACAATAATAATATATCAAGTGTAATAAAAAAAAAATATAAAATATAATTGTACAAGTGAAAATTTGGAAAGAACAAAGTATACACGAATTTATATATGAAACACAAGAGGAATCAACGGATCACTTGCTCTTTAAATGCTTCTTTTCAATTGTTGTTTGGAATAAACTTTCATGCTCATAAGAACATAATAGAAACGCAATGGAATGAATAGAGGAAGTGTGTTGGATTGAGATTCTTGCTTGCAGTGTATATAATATGACAAGAAAGGAACAATCGAGTCTTTCAAATCAAGAAGAGAAATTCTGCGATTCTCTCAAGGCAAATTAAAGAAAAGACGTGCTAAATAATTTGAAAAATGAGATATAAATATGAGGACTTTAAGGTACAATTAAATTTGATAATTGGTATTGATTGTCATTAGAAAATTGATTATATTAATTAATTAATATGTTCTAATCTTTTTTACAAATTGATAAGGTTTGATCTAATTTGTTTTTTTTTAATTATAGAAAAAAAGAAATGATTCTATGATTGAACAGACTTACATTAATTGAAAGCTATATAATAAGCAAGTTTATGATACTATATCCTTAGAGATGATAATTAGGGTAGGATGGATCTTTGTGCTATTGCAAGTGTTACTTTAATGCTGAGGCACCCACAATGTGTGTGTTAGCATTGCAATTAATAAAAAAAAAAAATGACATTAATGCTTTATTTTTTAAAATTTTAAGTAGAATATAATTTGACTAAAACCAAAACAAGTATACAACATAAGCTACTAAAAACCTATGGTTAACAAATAGTTAAATTCAATATGATGTTTAAAGGATTAAATTGAAAAAAGTATTTAATTATGATATGTCATTTAAGTTAATAGATATCTCTAACAAAATGAACGAGCATAAGAATTGAGTTGGATTTGGAGTTAGTCCTTAAGGTTAAGAGGTTATGAGTCTGTTGTTTGAATATTTTGAATTGTATAAATGGACAATAAGAAGAGTTGTAACAATGAGCATATATGAAGCGAGCATATGTTGAGTCTAATTGTTGATATTAACCATTATCATAAGTTTTAAGATGTTTCTATGTTGAGTGTATATACTCATTCAATTATTTTGAGTATTAGAACACTTTTACTCTAAACAAGACTTTCAATAGGTTCATTATATTTTTCTAACTTAGGGAAATAAATGACAGGTGTCTCGGAAAACTCAGGTGCTTTTCAAAAAAGGATAACCAAAATTTAGAAATTGTAAAACTTTAAAGAGGAACTTTCGCAAATAACCACTATAATAAATTTAGTTATGCTTCATAGCTATAGTTTGCATATTACGGGCTGTAGCTACAGTTTAATCTGATTTGTTTGTATAAATTCAGTTATTTTGTATAAACTCGAAATAATGAATTTATACAATTACCAACATCAGAAGTGTAAACAATTATACAAATTATATTATATAAATTCCGAATTATACAAAAGTTATACAATTATATTAGGGATAAGGGTTTGAAAAATACCCCAACTTTGGTCGGATTTGCTGTTGCGATACTAAACTTCCATGAGGACCTATTACCTCCTTAGACTATTTAATACCGTATTTTAAACATATATATTTGCCCACGTGGACATAAAAAATAATGCAAAATTATAAATAGTAATGTGTCCACGTGGGCATATATATACCTTTAAAATACACTATTAAATAGTT